>CM036539.1:7321413-7333913 GCA_020745685.1 Tautogolabrus adspersus
CGCCATGATGAGCCGCCATGACAGACAGGAAATGTTGATCGTTGTCAAGGAAACACTGGATGTTACGTCAAAGACCGCAGCATCAGGCTAGCGCTAGCTACTACGGAAAGCTGCTGTTCTGTCGCTGTATGTGCTGCTGTGATAAAAAACATCATGTAAATTATACATCGTCAGTACACACATTGTCTCTCTCAGGTCGGTTTCGCCCATTCGTATTGATTTGTTCGTTTTTACTCCCATAATGCACCGCAAGGAGCGACATCATCTTTTGTTATTGTTATGATTGAGAGCCCCCTAGCGGCGGATTTTACATACTATACGTTTAATATTAATGGACGAAGTCTGAGGGACATCTTAAGCCTCCTGAAAAACCTTTACATTGCACCCGTCAGGTCAGGTCAGCTACACACCTATGAATAACTCCTTCATCAAATCAAAAAGGATGATTGATCAAAAAAGTCACCACCGTACAGAGTGTGCCAATAGAGACGTTTGCTAATCAGACCAAATTCGTTTTTTGAACCAGGCTGTAAACATGTTCTTTTCTGCTGTAAAAACTGGCTTTTTTGAATAGGTGTGTATGTAATTTCTGGTGCTTCTGCTTCCAGCCTCAAGCGTACCCTCTTCAACTGCAGGATTTTGCACCTCCGCATTGGCTTCATTTTTCAACACCGGAGGTTGCCACTTGGTGACACTGCATGACTCCCTCTTTATGTCTCAATTCAGTGGATGTATCCCTCTGCTGCCCACTTTTGGTTGTTGGTGTATAATGCGATAGGTGCACATTTACTTAGCGCCCCAGTTAGCTCCCAACTCTTGGACTGAAGAGGAGAAAATGCGCAACTTATTTATCACAAGAATCAATGGAGGACCAGGGTGCACATTTTTTGTGCCTCAGACCAGAAATATGTAAGGGCCTAACCAATCTACTTTTTTTTGCAGAATATACATTTTACTCAAGCCCCCACTTGCCAGTTGCCTGTATAAAAAAAAAAGGTGAAATTGGATTCGGAGAAAAGTCAAATGTAACCATCAGGCTGTGAAAGGTCTGTCGGATCTGTCACTTTTGTTGACTTTTGAAGATATATACTCAATACAAACTAGGACAGCAATCCTGAAAAATTCTGCCTGCTGCAGTCCAGGAATTATTTTCCAATAACTTTTGTATCTCTACCCAGGTAAACTGCTCTGAAAAGGTCAGCAGAAGTGTGAGATTGAATAGAGCTAAGTGAAAGATTACTGCAAGGAGTGGGCTTGATAAAAAATCCTTTAAAAGACACGGTGCTGGCTATGAAAGGCCCCTCGCTCTGCTACTGCTCAGTGTGGGACGCCCGCACAGCTGCCTTCCAAGCATGGCTGTTTCTCCCACTTGCACAGAACTACAGAGAAGCATGAAAAGAAGATGCTGTGAATTGTGCCACGCTTCCCTGCCTCTGAGGATCTTATACAAACAGAAAATACATCATGGGTGGAAATATAACACATAAACAATCTCCCAAACTGGGACACAGGAGGAATGCGTACACATTCATGAAAAGCTGATGCACAGTCACACAGCCTATTTAAGGCAGCATTACTGGTTAAAACCAGAACAGCATTTATGTTGATGTAAGAGAGATTACGAGGGATCAATTTCCCTTCCTGGAAAGATTAGAAGCTATTAGTGTTGTAACAACCCTGGCAGGGACCTGCTAATTCCCTTGCCAGGTCTGAACCTCCAGTTGGTGAGGAGGCTGTGGCTTTTTGGACCAGACTCAGAGTGAGTTTTTCAATATTTTTTCATGCATAAGTCAGGACGTTCTGACCAATGGCCTCAAACCAGAAGCGTCCTCAGTTACTGTTCTGTAAGTGTGCATTAATTACATCAACCCCTCAGGCCAAAGCAGTGATTCACAAAGTCAGCCTTTAGTCAACATCCACTCAACATGTGCAGCAACATGAGTGCAGCATAACTCTGTGAGCTGCAGAGAACTTATGTCTGTGTCAGTTAGCTAACACAGAATTACTACAAGGTAGAGATGCACTGATTGTAAAAATAAGGGTAGATATTTCTAATAGTTCTCAGGTCTGTTTTTCAAATGAACTATTTGATTCGATGTTTGCTAGTCGTCCCTCCTCTTGAAATGTCACTGGAACATGTTTTACAAACTGTACGCCGCTGACATTTTCCAGAGAAGGTGTTAAGATTCCCAAGCTGCTGACATTTTCTTTGAAGTTTTGCCATAAAAACAAATCAGAGTTTGTCCAAGAGGTGACTTCTACTGCCCAATAACAAATGTCTTCTCTGAATAAGCAGAAAGGTGCACTAGTTTATCAGTATTAAATTGATGTGAAACAACAGATACATTTCAGATACTGACATCCATACATGCCACAAATGTTTGCTGATAGGGTGATGTTTGACAACAATGCAGATATCGGCTGATATCAGTATTCAACTGCTACATCATTGCATCCTTACTAAAAGGTTAACATAAAGCGCAGGGCACTAACTAAAAAAAGAAGGATGCAATAAAAGAAGGATGCGAAATACATGGTTTCCATAAAGTGAAAATATGTTGCCATTTTGCTGCTCAATGCAAAACTCAACTTCCATTCACCAGCTGGCTGCTTACTTTATCTAGTTTGGTGCAGGGCAGTTAGTGAACAGTTACATTTACATGTAGGTCTGCTATGAGCCTCTCTACACAGGTAATAGTCATTTGAACTATGTCTACAAAAAAAAAACTACAGCAACCAAAGAGTTTTGCAATTGCTGTAACTATTACTTTCTCAATCCTGTTGCATTCACAAAATGATCACAAAATGCGAAAGAAAACCTCCAATAATTCTGACTTTGGAGAGCTGATTGCTGTGTATGCTTTTGGGCAAGTCTTGTATTCATATTTTAAATGTCATAATCTCCTACCTGTATTAAATAAAGTAATTATGCTTCTTACTCGACTTAAAGTTCAATGGTCTTGTGAAACAGATTTTATTTAGACACCAACAGTTTACTTTAAATTGCTTTCTATGACAGCTCTGTAGTACCTGCACAATAACCATCAGCCAACCATTTTATCCTTTGTGCAACAGTAGCCTACATTGCATTATGGCTTGAACATGCGTCATCCTTTCTCAGTGTTATTTCAACCCCAGTGCTTCATGTCAGAGATGATGTATACCTCTCAGGAGTAAACAGACCCAGTGAAAAAAGGAACACAGCTATGGGACTACACTGGTGTATTCAAGGCCTGGCATTCAGGGGGGGAAACTACATTAGCAGGGTTGTCATGTAACGAGCTGTGGGATATATTACAGCCAGAAGCAGTTTTAAAACAAGTTGGGGCCCTTCCAAGAAAGTCTCAAAGCAATATCTTCAGCCATATGGAGGGGGAAATGCATTCTGCTCTCACTGGCACAGAGCTCTCTGACTATACTTAATATTGTATTGATATAACCTGTTGGGAAATCATGATCAGTGACTGATATTAAATTCACAAATTATGTAGCTCTCTGATTTTTTCCCTACTCAATACGTTGTACCTGATTTATTTTTCAGAAATTATATCAAAAACACGCTCGCACTCAGTCAAATGCATGGATGCTGAATCCCATACCAAAAAGTTTCAAGAATATTCCAGGACAGCACAACAATATCTTCAATATGTGCTGCAATACAAGAGGATATTTAAGATATTGGTGACTTGGTGTGCTGTCCTGGAATATTATTATTTTTTTCAGAAATGAAATACAGAAGGCTCGAACTTCCTAAAGTTAAATTGCATTTTGGGAAATATATTAATGAAAGCAATTGATGGAAGAAACTCAGTTTCAATTATTATCCAGCTGAGTAGATTGATGAGGTTCATATTGTTTAAATGATCTTTTCCATGTTTTATCTCCATATTCTAATTCTAGTCATTTCACATGCAAACTGAGCGTAATTGAGATGAGCAGTCCAACACTGCCACCATACGGCCACATTTAGGATTTATGGGAACAGTAGCAATAGCCACTTCTCCAACTCATGTTCACAACTATAAAAATGCAATCTCTGACAGCACATCAAGAAAACCCTGAATAGTTTATTAAAATAGCAATATTATCAAGGATATCAAATGCTTAGTTAAAAAGAGATTACCGACGCGGCCATTTAACGGAACTCACGATAACCAGGAAGAGGACTCATATTTCTGTTACACAGATTTATAAAAGTGCTTCCCCTTCCTGTCCGGAGTAGTCGCTATTATTTTGAACAGGCTTGGTCATGTTTCGAAATGTTTTGGGTAGACTGGTGACAGAAACAGTCCGTGTTCAGCGCTATGTAAAGAAAGCACATTTAATACAGAGGGTAACACCTGCCGCCGGGTCTGTCAGGAGCTTTTCTGATGTGAAGGACGAAGTGCAGCAGCCTTTCGACGCCTCCCTGCTTCAGTTCCTAGTATGTCCGCTGTCCAAGAAGCCACTTAGGTAAGACAAAAACAGAGCAAGTGAAGGGACAATAGAAAGTAATGGCCGTATTACGTGAGCGCTTTAAATATGTGTGTGAATATTGGTTATACTTGTGGTGTCTGGGCTGCAAACACGATGAGTACAAGGACATCTGGCGACTATGAAAGAGCAATTTGAGACTCTTGTTACAGCACTGACGTTACAACACCTCACTGGACGGTCTTAATTTTCTAGTGCAATAGGTCCAGACGGCTGTAAATTCCTATTAAGTCTGGAATACTTAATCTGGGTTAATTGCCAGTTTGCTTGGATTTTAATTGAAGCCGCCACGACTGGAAAAATGCGCCATATGTTGTCACTGAAATATTCAGTAACTTTTTCTTGCATCCTCTATGCTTAAACTGGTGCTTAATTTCGGTCATTGACACTTACAAAAAGCACTACATTTAGCTCAGTGAAATCACTTGCACAATGACAAATCATTGAATATGTGCCCAACTCGATGACAAACAGCTCTGATCAGATTCTGTCACTTGTCACTTTTATGTATCTAAACAATGTGTACACTTTTTGTTCGGATGTTTAAACAAAGTTTCATAAATGCTAACGTAATTTTTAGTAACTCAAGTAACTTATTCAATAACTATTGAGTGACCTGACCAAATTTAGTGACTAATAGTTGTTGCATTCAGGTGTTGTGGGAAAGCTCAGTTGCTGTACTGTACTGATACTGTCTAAAGCACCAATGCCTAAGTTTTCATGTGGTTTCATCCCCAGGTATGATGCTGATACCAATGAGCTGATCAACGAGGATCTTGGCATCGCCTATCCTATCATTGACGGTATCCCCAACATGATCCCCCAGGAAGCCAGACTGATACAGAAAGACACGGAAACCTCAACTACACCAACGCAAGGATAGAAACTCCATCACTGCACCTTCAGCTGACCAAAGACCGGCAGAAGACCGGAGGTTTTTGTTTTGAAGGCCATTGTACTGAATGAGACAGTACTTGTGTCATGTAATAAGATCCTGATCAACTCTATTGTCTTTTTTTTTATTGCTGTACATTGAGAACTCGTACAGAATTCTTATACATGTAATAAATCACCTCAGAAATTGCTAACCCTGTATTAGAGACCATTCGCAAGTATGTTCTCTCTGTCCGTGATGGTGGGATTGGTCCCAATAGTATCTCTGTGTGGTTTGTTCTACTCGGCTGCGGTGGATGAGAACTTCCCACAAGGCTGCACCAGCAGCAACAGCCTGTGTTTCTACAGCCTGCTGCTGCCCGTCACTATCCCTGTCTATGTTTTCTTCCACCTCTGGAGCTGGATGGGGATCAAGCTCTTTAGACACAACTAGGCTCGTCTGACCTGCTCTGTTACAGGAAGTCTTTACTGGAAAACACTTCCAGTACAATGAAATCATCTGTTGGTTATGTTGCTTGGATTTCCCAGATTGTGCTGCCGTGATACGTTTTGATTGAGATAGTAAGAGAGTAGATACATTACAGGATTATGGCACAGAAGTACAATGAGCAGTCTAATGTATAACAAAACTTCTGATAACCTTTCCAAATGGGTGAGATTTAGCGAGTAATAAGGGGTGAACTTCCCTTTAATGCACATAACTGGTTCTTTGTGAAGATGTGTTTTACAGATGGAGGGCTGCTGTGTGTAAAAAATGAGAATAAAGATTTGTCATCTTTCCAAAAACTGACTAAACGCCTTGCTTAAACATATAATCATGCTATATTACAATAATGGCAGCAGCATTCCTGTCCTGTCTGTCCATTTGTAACTGAAAAGTTAAGAAATACAAACATGACATGTCAGTGAATGCAAACTTACAACTCAACCTTGCAGAATGTTTTAATAGGCAAACTGGTTTCTTCACAGTAAAAAACTTGAATTGACAAACACACTTGCTCTCTTACAGAACAGAGATCAAACAGTTATGAACTCATATTAATGTCTAAGCTTCCTGAAAACATTCAAACACTTGAAACTTAAACTGAACTTAAAGACGTAACATGAACACGTGTGCACTTCAAACCCCATGCCAACAACATCACAGGATATTCTCATAAATAAAGTCAATTAGGACTTAGCAATCCTTCTAAAGTTCATTTTAGGAAAATCTTTTCTTTGAAAGATGACTCAAGACATCCTCCTAACAGCCGTAACATCTATTTGAGTTGTCTTTTGTTTATCACGTCAAGATTGACTGTCCTTACACTCCTAACATCACATTTTTCGACTCAAAGATTTTGACCTCTCAAGAACAAGGTTCAGACTGAGTTTTAGCATCAACAGTTGGATTTGATTTCCCCTGTAAATCTTAAACTTTGCCGCCCTTTATCCTTAAGCCATTTAGTTCCAGACCTGAAAGGACATCTAGCAGCTACAGTAACACTGTGGCTTAGACGTTAATTGCTGGTCAGTGACCCTTTTTGCTTTTCACCTCTCGGCTGCCCTGGGCTAGTTTCATCAGTGGAGACTCCGGTCTGGGCGACAGTCCCTCTCCTTTCGTCTTGAAAAAAAAGGATTCATTGAGTTTCATCTGGACCGCTCTGACCTAACGTCAAACAAAAAAATAAATTGAAAAACAAACAATGCAATCAATTAAAAAAAAAAAAATCACACAGCTTAGCAGTTTTGGTATGTTCCAATCTTCATACCCATAAAACTCGTCTAACTGAAGATATAAATCTTACATTTAGGTGCACATGGTTTCTTATTAATAAATAAAGCATACGTATTCTCCTTGGGGTCTGATATGGAACATGTGCTGCTATTTACCAACCATAAAAACAATGCATTAGTAGGACTTTTTCTTAACAACAAACTTGTGAATATTTGTTTTAAAGGGTATTAGCTGTATAGCAGCAGGATGGTGTGCGTACCTAGATCTCACGACTGATGTAAAATAACAGTGTGTGTTTATGGTATCATGTGGTAATGAAAGAACATGTGGGCCTGGAGGAATGAGATACTGTATATACAGAGGAAACACAATGATACAGACCAAAATTCACTCAGCATTAAAGAATGTGGTTTTATTCTTATTTTTTAGACGTACACGTTAACCTCATGAATTAATGTTGTTCAAATTGAACTGTTTCCTTATTGGTTTAACCCTTACAATGTGAAACAAGTCTACAGAAAAATGCCCCGTCTTTGCCAGCCTTATCGCTTCAGTGTAGTGATGTAGGATTGTTAGAATTGTTCACAAAGAAAAGAATAGGGTATTGCACAACATCCCAAATAGATTGAAGGATATATAATATTATTTTCCTTATACTTACTGTACGTACAAGGAGTTCAAGAATAAACGAAAACCTCTACAATTAGAAAATCTATCGACTTCTTTTCTCTGTAAGCTACAAATGCTTGACAAGAAGCTCTGAATCAAATCTGAGTAGTGAGAGTTTCTGACGGGCTCACTTGGATCTGATCTGATGGATCAGATCGGATGATTCAAGTTAGATCTTTTCGTCGCTGGCTTCCAATACGTTACAGGATAGATTTTAAGAATATTTGTTTTAAAGTCCTAAATAAAAAAAATGGCTCATACATAACTGAACTTCTCAGCTCTTACTCAACCTCCAGGCCCCTTAAATCTGCAGACATGAGCCTCCTGGCTGTCCCTCGTCCTAATCAGAAACTCAGAGGTGACCGCGTGTTTGCAATCAAGGTTCCCTGACTGACTGTGGGACAGCCTTCTTACCTCAATCAGGTCGTCCCCTGCCCTTCTGTCGCCTCAAAATGTACTTTTATATGTTGGCATTACAATATTCTTAACCATTTTATTAGTTTTACAGTTTTTATAATTCTAATAGTTGTTAAATCTCTTTTTTGTCTGAGGTGGATTTTCTCTGTATTTTGACTGTATTGCTCTTTTGCTTCATGTACAGCACTTTTGTCAGCTGTTGCTGTTTTTTAATTTGCTTTACAAATACATTTAATTCAATTGAAATTTGAAATATTATAAAACAGGTGTTAAATTGTAAATTGATCAGAGTATCATATGTTATTACCTGCGTCAGGTCCTGCTTGCCAGTGCGACAGGGCTGCTCGTTGTCCTCACTTGAGGTTGACGTGTCTGCAGACTTATTGTCAGACTCTGACAGGGGACTCGCAGCTGTTTCAGCTTTACTTTGAGTGCTTACAGAGGAAGGATGTTGACAGGAAGGCTTTTCCTGTACCTCTATATCTTTAATGTCTGAAGAACACGATAGACACCGTTTTTTTGGGTTGTCACCTTTCATTGAAAAACATGTCCCCAGGTCTTTTCTGGCCCTCTGAGCTGAGCTCAGGTCCAAAGGTTCCAAGTCCTCAAAGTGGACAGTTTCTCTCCTTTTGTGGCAGAAGTTAAGGTAGGAAGAGAGTTTAGTGGTGAAGAAGTTATCTGTCTGTGTAGAAGTGCTTGTCATGGACATTTTGGGAAGCACTGATGGCTGAAGACAAGGAGGTGGTTGTTGGTTTGAAAAAGGAGAATGTTTCTTTGTCAGTGTGATCTCTGGGGAGGTGGGTAAAACATTCATCACTCTGGGCTTTGTATAGAGAGGACGTGACCCTTTTTTCCTCTCAGTATGGTTTGTGTTTAACTGTGTCCGTGACTGAAGAGACAGTTTCCCCTCTCTAAATAACCTATCTTCTTCCTCTTCTTCTATCTCAAGTACCTGTAATGTCTTTGGTTTCTGCTTGGGCGTCTTCCTGTGATGCTGATAGAATTCTGGGTCTTCTGGACATTTAAATGGCTCTTGATGATGCTGCTCCATCTGTGTCGCAGCTGGAGATGTTTTAATGGCTTTGTCAATGGCTTCATCACTGGAAGGTTGGGAGGGTGGTGCTCCAAATGTTTTCTGGGTAATAAAAAGGTCCTGGCTGTTTATATCGTCACTGGTGCTCTGAGAGTCATTATTGTGTGTTGGACCCTGGCTCTGCCCTGTCACTGTTGCATGTGAACAGCTCTCACTATCTCTCACAGCTTCATTCACTAAGTTGAAGCTCTCTTTGGGAGACTGCTGAGTTGACGAGACAAATTTGGGACGTTTGACTCGCATATATGCTGGTGACAAGTCAAACCCCACTTTCTTTTTTCTTTTGGTCTTCTTTTTTGAGTCTTGAGTAAGTTGATCAGGATCGAGCTTGACACTGCTGAGTGAATTCAAGGTTTGTTTTGCTTGTGCATTACTGCCCTGTGTAAATACAGCGCTGTCATCTTGTTCAAAAGGTAATCTGTTTTTCTTTTTCTTCTTTCCCTTTTTCTTTTCTTTCCTTCCCTTCATTGCCTCCTTGTATTTGGAGTTTTTCTTTTTCTTCTTTTTCTGGACATGTTCATCTATGTTCATGGTTAAGTTGTTTTTGCTTTTTAGGCATTTTGTGTCCTTTTTGGAGTCTTTCTTTCCTTTTCTTCTCCCAGGTGCTATCCAAGACTCCCAAAAGGAGTCTGCATCCTCAAAGTCACTCATGAATCTGTTAAATGAAAAGAGCAAAGTTAAATGTTTCTCAAAAGCTACAGGGATCCCTTTTTTTTTACTACAAAGTATCTACAAGTCTCCCATGTGGAGGATGGTAAGGCTTTCGTAAATGTATATTCTGGTTATTTTGTGATATAAGCTTCTAAGAAAACATTTAGAAACTGTTAGTAAAAGAGATATTTAAAGCAGTAACACACAGTATCCCAATGCCAGCTACATTATAGGAAGGTCTAACTTTGAAATTCATCCTCAGACAAATACATGTGTTTTTGTGATTTTCTCCAGATTTTCAATTTGGGACTTTGATTTTACTGCTAAATATTGTTTTCGTTGCTACCTTTATCAGACTATCAGAAAGTTTTTGACTTTGCAGTGTTAAGCAGTGGTGGTGGTGAAGGAGAGCATTGTCTTATGACACTTGACAAAAATCACATAGATGTTCAGCATGGTTAACATATGCATACGTGACTTTGATTTTCCAATCATTTATTGATGTTTAATCTTCAACTTCTGACCTGTCTGTCGATAGAGACAGATTACTGTTCTGTGTCTGCTTTCGTCTGCTCAACAACCTCATCTTTTTTTTGTCTGTAATCTGTCTTGCAATTTAATCAGGAATGGTTGGTGGTAACGATAGTGTGCATTAGGTTTCATCTTTTCCATAATGAGGATTTAAACTGGACTATTTTGTTTATCACTGTTATGGCCTCACATTAAGCCCCGGCATGAGGCAGCAGACATGATGAATGCTCTCTGCTCCTGTAAAGATAAACTCAGCAGAGTAGAGACTATACTCCGTACATCAACATAATGACAGGTCAATGGATTGTATTTCCCAGAGGATATAAACCATTTGGAATAAAACGTCTTAACAGAGCCAATGGAGTATAAATAGTAATTGCTGTCTATCTGAATTATGCATGTCTGTCTTGTATTTACACCTTTTATCCATAAATAACTGGGCAATTAAACATATTTAGAGCCCACTGCCGACATGTAGGCTTATTGGCAACCTAGTCTTGATTCAATATTATCCTGGGTTTTGCCTTCCATCAAAGCCATAACAGACATATTTCGATGAAGGTTTAGCTTGTTTCCTCAAGGTTTAGCTTGTAACTAAGCTATCTGTTTTAACGAGTGGGCTATTTGCAAAAGTAGGCATGTGCATCAGTAGGTATGTTCAATCACTATTTCTTCACCGTGAGAAATATCTCTGCTAACACAGACAGCTGTAGCATTTTGATAAAGGAGGTTAGCAACAAAAATGTAAGGAGGTTTGCAACAATGTAGCTAACTGATGAAGTGGTGACTTACCTACTTATTCGGAACAGGTATATTTCATGTCATTTTCTTCCTACAGTTTCGTCTTAACCATCCCAGCTGAAGACTAGAGCAAGTAGACATAAGCAGAATACAAGATAAAAACTTTAACGTTTAAGCATTAATGATCGCGTCTTCATAATGTTTCGCTGTTTGCTACTTGTACGACTTCAACTTAATACTAAATGACAAAAAAAAAAGTCAATTAACATGCCCCAATGTCAAAAGTTATTAACAATTTACCATTAATTTCATATCTTCCTCAGGAGGCAGATTCAATTTCAGCGGGCAAAACGCAACTTCAAAGGGACCGCCTTTGCTCCCAACAGGTCATGTTGCATTTAAGTGCTTCCCTAAATCCCCGGACCTCAGAGAACAAGGGCTTTTCGGTCATAACTACAGCCCTTCAAATACATGTAAAACTTTAAAGGGAACGAAAAGGTGAAACTTCAATTCGACTACCCCGGTTAAAGTGTAAATACTCATTGCTTGCATTGAGTGAACTTATTTCTCTTCGTTTTATTGACGAAATGCAGTAGGCTAGGATAATATATTAGGCCTATCCACACATCTGCTGTTGTGTATTATATTTTCTGGCGAATAAACGTAACACCTTACCAAGTCGATTTTCTTAGGGGGGGTCCCAACGTTTCATATTTTTTGCTATGGTGACTCTTGGGATGATATTTCCTATAAACTTGATGTGGAGGAAGCATCCAGCCTGCTGTAGGCTATTGAATAATATCTATACCATTTCTCGCAAAGTAAGTATTGTCTAACATAAGGCAATTGTGCGAATTCATGTTTCACAAAATATTCACATATAAGACCACTAGATGTCGCAATTTACCATGACTTCCTATCATGCTACTGTGTAAATTGCTGTTTACATTTTGGTCTTAATTTGGAAGAAGAGGAAAAAGAATAGACATAGGCTAGATTTCTGACATTACGTATTTAATACCATTTACAGCTGAAGTTGAAGAAGACATTTACACCCCAGTGTCCCAAGATCCATGAAACTGATCTGAAGGCATGCTTTATAACGTATTTAAAGATGATCTGAAAGAAAATAAAGCAGATGTTTGCAACTTTTAAAAACCTTACCTCGTCATGAGATTTGTCCGTGTCATGATTTATCTTTTGCTGAGTTACTTTGCCAATAACCTCTTTCATAAATGCCCTCCATGACCCCCTCCGCTTAAAGTCCTCCACAGATTCATGACTCATTCTCTGTGTCCCTTAGTTGAAACCAGT
>CM036539.1:7338913-7513913 GCA_020745685.1 Tautogolabrus adspersus
TGTGCAATTACATCAGCACGTTACATGAAAAGGAATTAGGGGGAAATGTGCAATTCACACCAGCACTTTAGAACTTTACCTACCATCTCCTTACCACTTAAAATTGATAATATTATAATATGTTAAGATAGCAGAAAATGGAAAATTAAACTAAACTTCTGAGACATGTGGTTAATTCCTTTTAAGCTCTCAAATTGGCTTTGTATCCAATTAAGTTGGTTTGATGGTTTGTAATAGGTCCTTTTCAACAGCCAGCCTCATTCAGATAACAAAATTATAACTTTTCTTTTTGATGCTTAATCAAAGCAATCAATACAGCTAAGAGAAAGGAGTTAGGCACTGCTAGTGGCCTGGTGTGGGGGTGTCTGGTGGCAGTAAAATTACGGTGCACTGCCATAAGAGGAAGGACAGTTCCAGGAAAAGGGGGTCAAGTTGTAGTAAAGAACTTGCCTGTTATGCACATGAGCTCACTTACTGTTCAGTGCTGACCCTTCACCCTAAACAATTAGTCATGCCAATCACACTGAGGTGCACAGCTTTACTACTTATTGACAGATTTGCAAGCCTGAATACCATAAAACTTCTATTAATGGCCCGGGGTTTAATTTACTTTAATATATGAATTGTCTTTAATTGGAACAGGCATCAATATGAGACAGGCTTTTAATTACTTCCTATCAACATTTGTGCACAACAGGGTTGGAAAAAAATATACAAATTGTAAATTCACACCAGAAAGAATATTTCAATTTGTACAAAATTAGGATATCAATAAACAAATTAAATAAAACAAATTTGATCTCACTTTGTTAGACAATGTGCAAACCTGCTTGAAGGCCAGTATGCATACGATCACTATTCTGTATTTCTTAGACAGATGCAGTAGTTGATATTTATTGTTTGTGTCTTTCTGCTTGTTCTCCTTAATTTTAAGGCAACAAATTATTTCAAAACTAAAAGTACAGGGGCCTGTAATTGAGACCTGCCTTTATTTGTCAGAACGTATGGCAACACCAGGTTAGTTAAAGGGACTGGGCCTTAAATTGGGATGGGTTGTCATTTGAAGTTATACTTTATATTTAGACATTTTTTCTGAAGTGTGAAATCAATAGAACTTCATAATATTAACAATATTAACGATTCATGTTAATCGGGGAGCTGCTGAAAACTACAACTTTTTTACAGTGAAAAGGGAAAAACGTGCTCCAAGTAATGATTGAGAATTATCACTCCACTTTGTAGTTCACTGCCACACAGCCTTTTAGCCCTTTTAGCCCTTTTCGCTTATTGTTGGGTTTTTCAGATGCACTATCTGTTCCCATTAAACTTACTTCTAGGGTACATAAAGGAACACACAACATTTACCTTAACAACTCTGACAAAGTTACTGTTACTAAAGTTACAAACAGCAGAGAGACATAGTTAGCTATACTTGCTTGTAGAGCAGCTAGCAGCCTACTGTCATGGTTTGGGAAAAACAGAGGGGTAAACGGGAAAGAATATGTGGCCTTCATTTATCAGGTGGACAGATAAAAAAAACTCTGAATGAACATGTTGTTAATTGTTTCTGTATTATAAGCTAACGTCAGATAATGTGTTTTAAGACTTGACAGCGCAGCACCTCAGCTTAAGTGAGGCCAAAAGGTTTAGAGCTCCACCTACTGACTGGCTGCGGTATAATTCAAAAAGCCCACCCCCTTCATGTTAACTGATGGGAAATGTGTCAAACTTCAAAAATCAAATAACACTCAAAAAATGTTATTCTCAAACATGAGTTTGTCGTGATGATAAGTTATTATCTAACTGAACAAATGAACACTTACACAAGAGTCATTGAATTTTACATAACCATGAGTGTCTGCTTCAAGCTGACACAGGAATCTGTTACGCTGCACTGCACTGACCTGAGGGAGCTTTGCCGTTTCAATGTCAATAATGCGGCTCTTCCACCCAATCCCTTCAGTGCAGCCTCCAGATCCCAATGTGCAAAATGCAAGCACATGCAGTCATGGGGGTATTTTGGCTTCAAATTTGTACAATGGGAGGAGGTTGAGGTGCATCGTCCATCTCCATTTACAGTCAATGTTTTAGTTCAAATTCTGATGCCCCCAACAGGTCGAAAAATAGAAGTTAAAAAGATGTTTTTTAATTTTAAGATGTGTGCCATTCAAATTCCAACATAACATTTTTTTTTCTTTTTAGCTCTTATTTTTGTGTGTTGTCTGTTTATTGAGATTGTGTAAGTCTTCGTTGTTATAGACTCTGTTGATTTGTGATGTGTGTATTATTTCTGTTGGAAATAATAAGTAGAAGGGTGTCATTTTCTGTTGGAAAATGCAAAATAAAATATTATAAAAAAACAAAAAAAATTCCAACATAACATTTTCAAGAAGCAATCTCTTCACACATAATCATAAAATCCACTTGGTACATCCTACATCTTTAAGACATTGCGTTCTTGTCGTCTTTGAACTTTCTTGAGTGACTTGAGACATCAGTATCTCTGAAATGTTATTTATCTTCTCTGTCAGCCATCTTAGGACATGCCGTCACCCTCTATAAAAGTCAAAGCCCAACCTGAAATAGAAGTCCCCTTCTACTTATTTACTCTACTGCTACTATTCTTAAGTCTCGGGCACCTGCTTGCTTTACTGATGCACCTGACTTGCAATAGCTCCTGCAATGTTTCCCATGCACCTTTTTCGCCTATGCATGCCATAGGTAACATGCTACACATTATGAAAGCATGAGGTAATGAGGACGGCATGGTTAAGGACCTGAGCTAAGTTCAGAGGTCAAAGTGTTCAGCGGGTGTCATCTAAACAGGCCGTGGCCACCATAGTCTGTAATAGTATCACGGGAAAGCAAGCGGGGGTCAATGTCTATGTAGGGCCTCATCGTTTACCCTAAATCATTTAAAGCTGCTTTGTAAACAACTGGAATAAGTGTCATTTGTTCATGAAACAACATGTGGAATGATTGTCTATAAAGGACTATCATTTTTTTTTTATTTAAAGCCTCAAAAAATGTTAATGGTTCATTCTCAACTGTTTGAATGAAAAGATTTGTAAGTGGAATTCGACAGATCATAGAGCTGTAAAAAATTTATTTAGTTGAACTGTAAACACATTTACAGAAGAATTTTCAGACATTTACCCTTTAAAGGGAAATATACATAACCAACAAATCTTTGAGATGCCTGATGTAATCTCATAGTCCACCTTCTCACCCGGTGTCGTCATGTTCTTTTTTCTTCATGGGACTGGATGGAGGAAGCAGCACATGAGGATTGTGAATTTTGGACTTGTCAGGGATGATCATCATGCATACTTTACACTTTGTGTACAAATTATGAAGTATAACTTTTAAAAAAATTATTCTTCAACTACTGCTTTTCTTGCAGTCTTCATGCGGCGATACTTCACTCTACCACTGCATTAGACCACAAATACTAATGTCCAGTTTTGTTTAATTTAGCTCAGTTGTGCCTCCCATATGGGGGCTCTGTGTAAACACAGCCTCTAATGTCATGATTAAGTCATTCCCAGCTCCTGTTACATATATAAAACTGTTACCCTCTTGGTGACTTAACCTGTAAAGTGAGCAACCAATAAGTAGTGAGCCGTGTGGTGGATTGATCTTCCCTGGGACACCTGCGGCTGAAAGCTGGGGTAAAGTGCTGGTGACCCTTATGCCTGATTGACAGAGAGGGATGGGAGGGTGCGAAGAGATGTAAAATTCAACGGACAGTTAGTACTTATATTCCTTTCTTAGATGAGACTATATGGTGAGTAAGTTTATAACAGTGTTGCCTAGAGCAACATATCAACAGTAAGGTAACATGCAACGTAATGATGTTAATTTTTGTAAAAAACCTTTGACACTTTTGTAAGCAAAAAAAAACTGTTTGAACAGTAATCATTGACTACAGTTGTGAGATCAATCTAGTGGAGTAATAACTTAATGAAAGGAGAATATAAATACTTCTTCTATTATTCAAAATAGATGTGGTTTGAAAATGACATTTTTGCAAAACCTTGTTTGCAAAAGTTATGATTGTAATAGCCATTTATCCAGATACAGCGCAAATATTGGAATTATTATTTTTTTAAACATGTATTAATACCAAACAATCCATTTGTTTAAACTAGACCTATAAATCATGACTATTTGTGTTTAGCTTTTTGATAAAGACCCTAAAAAAAAGAAAAAATGTTGCACAGAAAGTTTCTTTATTACTTTAATTACCTAAAGCATCGCAAACGTTTAAATCTTGTAAAGTGTCTTGTTAAGCACAAATAGTGGTTACAGTTCATTATAAATATTATTCTCTATGTTTGGTTGACATGTTCATCTAAAAAAAATGCTTTTTGGTGTTTGATAGCTTTGTGATGTCCCCCTATGTACATTGGGTGCGTGTTTTATTGATTTGATTTCTGTATCTTTTTCATCATTGTTGAAATAAATGTTGGTTCTTGTATTCATGTGCATTTTTCCTTAATGTAAAGCACATTGATCGTACCTGTAATAAAAAGTGGTTTATGAATAAACATTCTATTCTATTCTATTCTGTTCTATTAGCACGCACACACAACCACACACAAAACGCTGATGAGCAACACCGTGACTGCAACTGCATCACCTATGACACAGCTCCTGAACTCCCAAATTACTCTTCGATTCAGGAAGTGTTCTCTGACGTCAGGTCTGTGTGAACGCTCTTTTTTTGGAAGGCCACTCATTAAAACAATGTTAATTCTTGAGTCAAGAGCCTATGTAACCAGGGAAACCCCCTAATGGCCAATGACAGTCATAAATCCATCCAAATGTTGCCGCTTTTGTTGTGAGGCAGACAATAAAAGGTCACAGCAGATGTGGACTAGATCTGGTTACTTTACAGACAGAAAAGTATGCAGAACTGAAATTGTGGAAGGAAATTCTGTGCTACATCTTAATCAAAATAGGCCTATATCGGATTATTATTGTTGTGTTATCTAAGGATAAATAAATCTCATATTAACCAAATCCCTTTAAAAATGTAAACATTCAAGTCAGGGAAACTCATACCTTTAAAGATTCAGAATTTTGGTGTGTGTATTTTTGAAAATATGGTGGGTGTGGGTGGATTTGGTTCAACATGCAAAGCCATTAGTTTGTTCTGGTATGATACTGTTGAAAGCCTGAAGTTCAAAGGGGGTGTTGTCATTCCTGGCCTGCCCCCTCCAGGAGCTTGAGGTGTGACATCAACAGCAATAATGAAGTCAGCTCATCAATGGCTGGACCCTCGGGCTATAAAAGGAAGTTGGAGAGTCCCATGCATATCATAACTGATAGAAGCATTTCACCAAACTACACTGGCTTCACTTTATTTCCACCAGTACTCATCAACTTTTAGCAAACTACGGAGAAGCAATCACAGAGCAGGTATGCTGAACACACCTTCAATTAAGTTTGTTTCTGATAGATTTTAGTTTATTCAGATGAATTATGATGGGTTTGAGAGTTAAACAGATCTGGGAAAATAGAAATTTAGGATAAGAGAATACTTAAAATGTTACCCTTAATGAATTAGTTTATATTCAATGGCTTATTTTAACATGAGAAATTTTAATTTATATCAGACATTTTGAAGCTGTAAGAGGTTTGTAAATTTACAACATTAAAAGCTTTTGAATTAATCTTTTTGTATTTGTTTAAAACAGGTCAACATGGTCAACATGCAAAATCTGGACTATAAAATCTTGATCACGTCTCTCTGCGTTTTACACATCTTCACGCTCTGTGAAGGGGGTCCAATGAGGTAATGATCTCCTCCTACCACTTAAGTATTTAAGATTAATTAAGATTACCATCACCAGCCCAAGTCCATTGCCTTATTTAAGCTCTATTTTTTTTTTTTTTTAATGCAGTCTGTTTTTCAGTATTAAACTGACGAATATTTCATGATCCTGTGCGTGTACAGAAAAAGGACGGTGAGTGAGGTCCAGCTTATGCACAACATTGGAGAGCTCAAGCAGGTGCAGGAGCGTCGGGATTGGCTGCAGATGAGGCTCCGGGGCATCCACACCGCTCCGGGCAAGGGCAGCAGCGAGGAGGCGAGCCGATTAAGGAGGAGACCACGTCCCCAAGAGCTGCCCGACCTCAGCGACATGACACCGGAGGAGATCCAGTACGCTTTGAAGCTTTTGGAAAAACTTCTCAAATCTAAACAGTCATGATTTTGGTTGATTCTATCTGAACATCGTTAGTCCCAGCAACATTTCCAAATTTCTTATTGCAAAATCTTAGGATAGGGTCGTCTTTCTTTATTTATTTGGACATTGTTTATTTTTTTGTATTTATTTATTATTTATAAAACTGTTATGTATGAAAATTGATAAAGGGAAACAGCATGGACGAGGGGAATATTACCAATTGCATTTGCACTTTTATTTAACAGGTTTGGACCAACAAGTTTTTATTTATTTATTTTATTTATTTTTCGATCATTTGACATTGACCTTACTAACGGGCATTTTTTCCATTCTTTTAATGTAAATTTTACTTTTAAGCTATTTTTTTAAAGATTTTTTCAGTAAAACGACAAAACAGACATGTAGCCTATGGTTAGACCTGAAATGACCTACACTTTGACATAGAAATAGTTGTATATGTTGTGTCCTTCATAAGTAAAATAGACTGCTTTGATTTTTACATGGAGGCCTATGTTAAGCATTTACATTTGTGTATATTCAAAAAATAAAAATAAAAATATTTTAAGTGGTGTCTTAGTTGGTTCTTCATGTCTGATATTAAGGCAAATTCTCTAGATATCTGCATATAAAATTGCGCGAGTCGCACCCTTGACTGTAGGCTGATTCTGAATACCATTGATTACCACAGACATTTAACACAAAACTTGCAGAAACTTGCAAACCGGCATAGACTGTAAATATTGAGGTGCAAACCATAGACTGTAAATAATAACAGTTCAAACCCATAGTGCAAAGGGGTTCCCTTGGGAAGTCCAATTGTCTCGCGATGTTTCACGTGAATTCCGCTTTCCCACACCAAAACAAAGGTCTCCAGCTAAATGGAGTTGATGTTAGCCGGTGCCACCTCCCTACGGGAATACTCTTGTCTTCAACACATCTGAGTCACAGTGGGCTGTTTCAGCAAATCGTCTAATCGGGATATAATGCAAGGAGGTAAACAGAAATAGTCTTAAACAGTTTTTGAAATAGACAGACAGCTAACGTTAGCCACCCACCGGCTGGCGAGACGTTTAGCTGAAAGCTAACTCAAGGCTAACTAAAAACTCCAAAATCCGCTTAGCAACCCTAAAGTCTGTGTAAGTAAGATGCGAGTTACTTCTTGCCTTTTAAATATATATTTATATATATATATATTATATTGTTGGACACTCAACAATGTTTACACTAGCATCATTTAAAGTAACGACGTCAGTCAGATAAAATGTATCTTCTGTAATACAGTTTATATGTTTGAGTTTCACTGCAGGGAAACATGAAGAGTTAAAATGCTTTAGATGTCAACTTTGTCCTTCCTCCTTTTTTACACTAGAAGAAGTCCTTAGTGGTAACATACATGTATGTATCTCTGATTATAATTTTACTTAATGTGGTTTCTAGGTAACGCTTACCAATATTAAGCTAACGTAATGCCAATGACTGGCTATGTGCTGAGATGACACCCAATGTGATCCTGGTTTTAGTTAATATATCTGGGCGTGGTAGAGATTCTGTTTATTGACACTTGCATTATTGATTTACTACCACCAATAACTCAATCAATTTGGCAATGTTCTGAGTTAAATTATCATCCACAGTTATTGACGTCCTGCATCATTTCATTAATAGAAAAACTTTCCAGATACAGCGCATACAAAAGTCTTATACAGTGGATACATTCACTATGCAGGACTGGAGGTTGCTGTTGTAGTACAGACAGATGCCCTGATAGTTAATCCCTAACTGTGCATTATCTGAAGTGCTAGTGACAGTTATTGTGAAAATAAAAACCTTTTAAAGCCGGAGGTGACTTATTGATGTCTTCATCTGGAGCCATGGGCCATTGAATATAGAGGGAGTTGGGAGATGACCTCTCCAATATTACGATAATCAGAGTCATTTGGCGTACCTGTTATGCGTTAGCCTGGAAGAGGACATGTAATACTTTTGTTGAAGTGTGAAGGAGTCCCCTGGCGTCACGAAGGTGGTATTGCTTAAACTGTCTCTCGTGTTGCAGTACTTCTCAATCAGCCAGAGCCTTTAAAGGTGAGGGTGGTGCAGTTTGTCTTGTGCATTTTGTTGTTATACTTTAGCTTCATGTTCTAGCGTTAGGAAAGAAAAAAGACCCTTGACAGTGTTGCAGACAGGGTGATTGAAATATGTGATAGTTACTTCACCATGGGTAGAATACCGCTCTTATGATGATTTTATACTAATTCAAAGAAACAATCAAGTAATATATCAGGATAACAAGTGATAGTTGTGCACAAATAACGTTTGCCACTTGTTATATTTAACTCGAAGTGACGAAGGGAGAGGCTGATTTGTTGTAATCCACGAATAACGACTGTTAAATGGCCTGCTTTATATTGAGCACCCAGAAGTGGGGATTTACGAGGAGCACGTGAAGGCATCATCCCTCTGATTCAGTCATGCACGCGGCCATTCACAGTTTAAGGTCCCTCCGGTGACTCTGAATGACTAGCTGGTCCGCGTCTCTCTCGCCTCGTAGACACATTTGAAGCTTTGAGTCGAAGCTCTGGATTGTACCTGCGAGTTGAAGTCCGGGTTGAGTTTGTGGAACGATGCTGATGAAGTTGCAAAGTAATGAGCGAGGATGCTGAAGCTGCCGGCAAGCCCGCTTTGTTCGGAGGAGCGCAAGGCTTTTGTGCCGCTGTCATCCCGCAGCTCATCCCCTGCTGCTTTGTCTTCACTTGGCCCTCTGATACCGACCGGTAGGTGCACGATCGCTTTCAAAGCACCGGGCGATTAGCTCTTAGATTGTATAACATATAATGTAGCTTTTCATATGATATAGGTAAAAAAAAAAGGAAAGAGAATTCTAATTATGCTCAAGCAAAAAACACAAACTGTATTACCCTTGATGGGACTTCCTCGACTTATAAAAATGAGTGAAAGAGTAAATAGCGATGTTATACCATTTAATAGTTCTATGTTACAATAGGCTACATGCTTTGGGAAATACCCATGATATCATGCAAATCTTAAATAAGGATATTAGTGATGCCAGTATCATTATTGCTATAAAGGTAATACACCTTTAACCTGTTCATGTCCTATTATCAGCATCATTTTAAATGATTTGAACCCAGACTGCTGCAGAGAGTGCATTCTCTGCCTTTGCCCGTCTATGTGTCTGTGTCAGCAGCCCCTAAATAATAGATGGGACCCTCACCCCTTGAGGCTCTCACCTCATGCTTTTAATAGACTACCAAGATGCCTTGCCTCTCTGTCTGCATTATTGTATCTGAAATTGGTAAGTGAACTTGAGTTGTTATAAACACATTAAACCTGTTTCCAAGCTTCGTTTACCCATTCAGCAAAAGAAAAGAGAGATTGTGACATCAGCGAGAAGGTGACTATTAATGGGAAATTGGACAAGTGAAATGTTAGCCCCCTCTTGTTCTTTCTAGCTGCGATATCTTGGCTTCGGTAGATTTGCATCGACACGTGAAAGATGATAGGAGCTGCCTGCCCTGAGTGAAATATTGCCTTCTCAGTTCCTTTGTTCCTTTACCCCCCTGGTTTAGTTGCCTGCATGTTTGGCGGAAAGTCCAGCAAAATTGTTTTAATATCCTAATTCTGCCTGGCATTTAATTCCCATTAGAAATAAAACATGGATTTATGCTCTGTCAGGCTTCAGTGTAGGTCAATAAAACATATCGCAATCAATCTTAATTAATTATAGCAGTTTAGAAAAGAAGGTATCATGCCTGGAATGCATTTTTAGGTGCATTTTGTCATATTTTCAGTGATAATGGCTAATATAGGGAAATTGCTGTCTGTCTGTAACAGACGGTACACCTGAACACACCGAAGCACAAGGAGGTGTGTGTGTGTGCACATTTCTTCCTCTCCTTAGCTGCTATGGTGACCCCTATCTTCAAGGACACTGCCTGTCTGCAGCTGTGGTGAGAAATAGACACATGTTTAAAAAAGAAAATGCAGGTTCTTGCTTTGCTCTTTTATATTTGACGTTTAGTCTTTTAGAGTGTAATTGAGAATTTAAACAACCATACACACTGATTTCCCTCTAAAGTTTGCCTTGTTCGACTTGTTCATTGTTATGTGTTTCATCTTTTGTGTCTGCATAGTGCAGTAGTTGTGTGTTTGGTACAAGACATAATCTTACACAACAGGCATTGATTGAGCATCACCCCAATCTGTGACCTTGACTGGGTGTTGGTAAGGTGTAATGTGAACTCAAGCTTACCGGTATGGGCATTTCATGTGTAATTCATGTTTGTCCGGTCATTTGCTGTGCAGAGCAGTCACTGCGCTGTTGATCCTTTTTTTGTCAGTTCACTGGTCTTGCCACATCTTAGTCTGCTCTGTCTGTGTCTACCCGCCCAGACAGTTATCCAATTAGGCACCCAATCAGTGAGCCGGCCACTTACCCGGCTGTCCAGCACTTTAAGATGTCAGCCACTATCCAAGGAGGTTTCTCTCATTACCGGCCTTTAAAGCTCTGCCAAAATATACATAGCTTGTTAGCTGGACACTATGATACTTAAAACGTTTTAATATTCTTATTCAACAATGAACAGCTCATAATAAGCCTTAAGAACTGTCTGTATAGTTATATACAACATTGAATCCAAAATGCACTGATGAGCAGTTCCCGTTTATGTGTGAATGGTCTATTCATGTTTGTCCGGTCATGTGCTGTGCAGAGTAGAAAGCAGCACTCTATTTTACGTCACTAACTCCATTTTTATAAAATGATTTAAAGAAGTCCCCTGCTTTCTGTTTCCCCTCCTCCTTGCTCCCATTTTCCATCTCCCTGATCCCATAGCCTACAGTAGATGGTCATCATCATATTTCATAGCAGCTCCTCTCAGGAGAGCAGAGCTCGCTTCATTACTGAGACCTGGATGTGTTTCTGCCTTATAACCTCAGTGCTATAGATCAGATAGACAACTGCATTGGTGTACTGGAAGTGAAATGGATACATTCATTAGCACAACAGCAGGAGTGTAATTTATCACATTACAGCTCAACAATAATCTTATTATAAAACACATGGTAAAATTTATCCTTTTTGTATATCAAACCTTTAGTATCTAGTGATGCAGAACTATCCACATTTTCTTTGTAACTTTTGTAAAGTAATCCTGCATTGGCCATTGTGTGATACATGCTGCAGTTTGTTTTGTGACATGTCACCAGACCAATGCCTACCTGCATTCACTTGATATTTAGGTTATGTGGCTCAGTTGTAGAGTCAGTCATCTCTCAACTGGAAGGTCGGGGGTCCGATCCCCAGCTCCTGCAGTCACATGTCGAAGTGTCCTTAGGCAACACTTAATTGCTTGTGTGTGTCTGTAACTGGTGTAACTGCAGGCTGAGCCTGGTGGATAGGTGGCGTCCCTGTTTCTGCATCACTCAGCTTTCCAACAAGTCGACTGCAAACAAGTCGGCATTTCAGGCGTAATGTGTCTGTATCCAATCCAGTATTATTGGCAAGCAGCTAACCATAAAACCAATGCTCAGTAGTAAATGGTAAATGGACTTGAGCTTGTATAGCGCTTTTCTAGTCGTCTGACTACTCAAAGCGCTTTTACACCGTAGGTCATACCTTCACATTTAAACCCATGAACACACTGATGACAGAGGCTGTTATGAGTGTCCATCAGTAATGAATCCATTCATAAACATTCACACTGCACCGATGAAGCAGTGGGAGCGACTTGGGAATTAAGTGTCTTGTCCAAGGATGCATCAGACATGTAACTGCAGGACCTAGGGATGGAACCCCCAACCTTCAGTTGAGGGACAACGGACGCTACCACTGAGCCACAGTCAAACTATTAAAACACTTAAGCATTTCTTATTTCCTCCCTTCACCTATACACCCTCTTTTTGTTCATATTTTTAGTATTTAATTTAAAATAAGTTGGTCAGTGGCTACAGAAAGGGACCCCTGTAGCCTCAAAATGTATTTTTTTAAAGATATTTTAACAGCTTTAGTTTACGTTTAAGGAAAAAAAAAAATCTACTCTGGCCACCAAATGTAGGGAATGGGGGCCGATGAGGACAGCGCTCCTTTATGGATTACTAAATTAAAGCCTTCCCCGAGGAAATTAGTTGGGAAGAAAGAGAAGTATAAGTGCTGCACTTTTTATAAAAAGAGTTCTGACTTTAAGATTACTTTTTGAACAATTTTGCCTTTATTTGTATAACGCCAATTCATAAATGTTCTCTGAAGACTCTTTATAAACGAGCAGGTAAAAGACCTTTCTAATTGTTATATTATCTACAAAGACCCAACATTAATCCACCATGAGCATTTATAATCATTTATAATCCTCATTTCAGTGCATGTATGTCTAAGCTCCTTTGTGTTTAATGTTTGCATGAGATTGTGTGTTTGAGTTCTGTCTGAAGTTTAGATATTAGAACTGCTCTCTTAGAGCTGCTTATCTTTCTTCAGAAAAACACAGAATTGCAGAAACCCACTCTGGGAAGCTTCACTGGCTCTGAGGCTAGAAAGTATTTGAAACCTATCAGTATCAAATCTCTGATAAAGCAGCTCACGGAGCAAGTAAACTGTTGATCATGTCATTTCTGTCTGTTGTGCTCTTTCTAAGCGAGATCAGCTCCCTCAGTTTGTTTCAGATGAATAAACTCTCTAATGGAGGCTGTGTGTGTGTGTGTGTGTGTGTGTGTGTGTGTGTGTGTGTGTGTGTGTGTGTGTGACTGCAGGCTGAGCTTGGTGGATAGGTGGCGTCCTTGTTTCTGCAGCACTCAGCTCCTGTAAGGGTTCAAACAAGTCGACTGCAAACTTTTTTCAGGCTCTCTCCTCGTTCCACAGCTCAGCACGCACAAAACAAACCCTTTACCCCCAGAGCGATTTCTGCACCACTGTGTGTGTGTGAGAGTATGCGTTTGCCTAGAGCGAAGGGAAATAATCTATCTCATTGTTGCATGAAATAATGCACCAGTGCCTCGGTTTCTGTATGATTTGCAGTGTCATTCCGCTCAGGCTTGAAGTGGGGAATCTGTTTACTGTTCTTCAACATTACTATGCGTTACTTAATGTTTGCCCTGGACATGACTTTTCCTCTCAGATAAGTAGGGTTGACTTTTGGCATACTTTGCATCTATACATAAAAATCTGTGTTTTTGAGAATCAATACAGTAAAACTGCTTCCCAGTGCATGTTATTAATATGTTTTGGGGGTCTTGATCTTCTCAATGTAGCCCTCTTTTACGTGATGCATCACCTCTACACCCTCTACAAACAAGACTGCTTTAGCCATCCCAAAACCTTTACTCCCTTCTGCGATGTCTGTAGCCCTCACTTCTTAGGCTTCTGATGTCAAACAAGAGAAGTCAAAGGAGTAGTGCCCCCTGCTGGTTTAAAAAGAGAATCACATTTAAATATTGTTTTGTCTCATTGATTTAAATTGTCCATGTTTTTATCATTTTTATTGGTATTGCCAGGTATTGTACACAAGGTAGAGCAGATTTGTTTGATCTGGTCCAGTGTGAAGTAGTAGAAGTATTAACTAAGATATTCAGCATTAAATCAGCTAAAGTGTAAGACATGTTCGTAACTTCCATTTCTTCTGTGTGTGTTACTGTCTTTTAGTGACCAGCAGTGGGGTTTGTCAGTATTGGACAGCGACCAGCAGCAGGTCAGCACTATGAGTCTGAATGGGGCCGGAGCTGGTGGTAGTGCATCTGGAGGGGCTCGAGAAAGAGGCGGAGCAGAACATTACCGGGAACAACGGCGGCGCTCCAGCGACCGCTCACGTGACTCATCCCATGAGAGAGCAGAGAGCCAGCTGACGCCCTGCATCAGGAATGTCACTTCTCCCACTCGGCAGCATGGTGAGGAGGATAGGAAGAAGAAATGTCAGCGTTTCATACACAGTGTTAACGTCAGCTCTTACAACACTGGCATATCATGTGTTTACTGAAAGTTTCCTTCGCTGTTGTCTGTGTGTCCTTTTCAGACCGTGAACGTGGCGATGGAGGCTCATCCTCCAGATCCTCCAGTCCACGTCCTCCCAGGGTCTCTCTTCCCTACTCCCACATTGGAGGGGCCCTGATCAGTGGACACATACCTCGATCCCTGGGTTCTTTGGGAGCAGACCACCACTCCAAATCATTGGGCCAGGGACTGTGCGATATGATATATGTGTATGACCTCAGCTGTAAAGAAGGCCATCGCAGTGGATTGAGACTGGGAGAGAGAGTTACTCTTATAGTGGACAATACAAGATTTGTGGTGGATCCTGCCATCTTCACAGCTCAACCCAACACCATGCTTGGCAGGTAATAACTGAGAGATAGATTTCATGAAGCTAAAACACTTAATTGAAAGATTATAGGGTACAAAAAGCTGTATTCAGAGTTGTTTAATGAAATTTGTCCTGCAACGTCTTAAATCCGTTTAAACTTCTTTATCACACGCTGAGGTTCTGTCATTAAAGGGGGCTTTCACGTCTAGATCTTTTTTAAGAAATAGTTCTGAAACAAGATGTCGTTTCCCCCCATGGCCCGGTTTGTTTGGACATACGGGAACAGAAAAATTGCACTCTGATGCGGAACAAAACAAGTGAGCTGTGATTGCCTAGAAGAGGTGGTCCCAGCTCGCTTCTATCCTGACCCTGGAGCGGTTTGTTTGCATGAGAACATAATCATCCCAGCAACCCGAAAAAATAATTGTATGACTCATCACACTCTAGTGATAGTAGGAATAGTAGATGCAGTTAAATGGCTACTAGGCAATTTCAATTACTATCGGTAATCAGTATTAATTTAGTGATACAACATTACTCACCATCTCACATCAGAGACTCAACAACATCTACTGGTTCAACAACGAGTTTGGTTTCGATAAGTTTGTCTACGTCGTTGAGGCATTCTCATAATTCGAGCCTCCACTTTTGCCAAGCTGGTCTCATCATGACTTTACATGTTGCTGTCGGAGTTTCTCTGCCGACACTGCTCGGTGTTAAAGTTTAAGGAGTAACCATGTTAACTGCCGACCTTCAGCCGCATGCGTCTGTGATTGCCATAGTTGCCACAGAAATGCAAGAGTACTGATGAATGCCTCTTAGTTTATTTTTTCGTTTAGATATCAAAATGATCTCATCAGATTTGTCTTTAATGGAAAAATAAAGAGACGTGCAGGAAGTCTTTTTTTCTGTTTTCAGCAGCTATTGTCAACAACCACAGAGGCATTCGGCTCAAAGTCACAAGTTTACACGGTCACGGGTCAAACTGTAACGCCGGCAGTGTGTTGAAAGCCCCTCTCCCCTTCTGTCTTTTTGTGAGTGTTGTCCAAGATTTGACAGATATGCTCATCTGCCCAAATGTTGATAAGACATTTGACCTCCTCGCTCTTCCAACTCACGACTACTTTTGTTGGCATGTTAACTAGTAAACTGGCATCTTGAAGCTTTTCCACAATGCAAAGTGTTACAGTTACGCATTGTTTACCTACAGAGTGGGAAAAGGAGACTGTGATGTAATGGCGTTAGGTCAGCCCTTCCTGGTCTTTACAATATTGTTGTGTGAACACAAAATGACCCAAGGGAAAAATGCAATAGTGTATCACTTTATCATCCCAGTCAAAACAAAGCCAGTGAGCTATAGGTGTGAAAGTGTCCCACAATAACCAAATAATATTACTGGGATATTAAATAAAAATATTTTAACGTATTCCTAGCTAAGGAAAGCGCAGATGCAAAACAAAAACTGGAAACACTCAGTGTTTCCCCTACCATACATTTGGGATGGTGGCCTCTTGATGTGGACGTCAGGCGACAAAGTGAAATTCCTCCCACCCCCACCAATGCCACCCCTGGCTGCCCTCTAGCCTCCGCCGGGGACCAGGCCACCACCCCTAACTGATAAACCTATGGGAAACGGCGATCTTCCTGTAGGTCGATGCTTTCTCACCTCTGCTGATGGGCTTCTCGTGTCCACACTGCCGGTCTGTTAGCTTGTGTGTTTGTCTCTGTCATGTTTGTGTTTGTGTTGCTGTGCGCAGGTATAAAACGTGTGGCTTGTGTTTATTAATATGAGTGTGACAGAATCTGAGATATTTGAGAGGAGCGCCCGGTCACAGATCAACAAAGAACAGGCAGAAAATCGGCTGAATATGGTCGCCAGCCGGTCGATCTGTGCACTTGTACTAATAAATATGAACATTGTCTTTGCTTTTGCTTGCTCACCCCTTTCAGGGCTTCCTCATATTCTAGGTGGTAAACTTTATGAGACATTTTAGTTTTTTTAAAACTTGAGGGAAAAAAAATCCTGCACAGCATGCCACAATTTTCTGAATGTTGATTGTCAGTGCTGCAACAGAGTCAAGACTGCTGAATTGGTTTTACTGGATGCATATATAACAGTATTATCATTTCCCGTTTGGCTTTGCTAAAGAGGATAGAGATATCTACCATCTGCCATTCCAGGAAACCAAAAGCTGCAATTATTTGTTTTGAAAGTACATCTCCCTCCACCTGTTTTGTGCTGCGTTCTATTTTTATGTCTCAAAGTAATCCAGCCAACTTCTGTTTGAAACTGGAGCTGGTTGTTCAAACTGTAAAATGCTAAAGTTCTCAGACAGGTCCCCCAGTGAAGGTCAGTTCATACAAGCTTTTGACCTGTTGTGAAAAATGTTGTGATGATGTGGTGCTTAGACAGTTACCAAGAACACTTTAAAAAAGAAGAAATGATCCTTGTTTTGTTCAGGATGACATCTTTTGAGTAAGTTAGGTAAGGTCTATTTTCCTTTAATAAACGGAGTACTTTTGATCACACTTATTTTGAAGAGTTTCCTTTTTGTGATTGTTTTTTAAAGCCTAGACTCCAACACCTTCAACATCTTTAATGTCCCAGCCTAGCTTTGACGCTGCTGTCCTTTGAATCTCTTCTTACAATCAGTTTGTTTTTTATCACCGACGATAACAAGTGAAAGAAAAATCATGTTTACCCTGTCATCTCTTGTTTGTGTGTCAGGATGTTTGGTTCTGGGCGGGACAACAACTTCACTCGACCCAATGAAAAAGGAGAGTTTGAGGTGGCCGATGGTATCAGCTCCACTGTTTTCAGAGCCATTCTGGTGAGAACGCTGACTTTATGTGACATCTTGACCTCCAGACTGCTCTATGTCACAGTTTGTACTTTTCTACCTACTGCATCCCTTACATTGATTAACAGTTCCCTCATCTGTCTGTCTCTAGTTTTCTCTCACTTCCTGTGCACTGTTTGTTATCCCGCTGTTTCTCTCTTTCACTTTTCACTATAAGTTTTCACTTTTTATCTCCTTTGACCTTCTTATTTCTTTGATCTATGTTGTATCCCCCTCCTTTTCTTCCTCGTCTCTCCTTGGTCCAGTGAGTTCAGGACCTTTATGACACATGGACTGCATCTCTCAATGTTTTATTCACTCCCACCTATTCGCCCTCTATCCTTCTAACACATTCTCACGATACAGATATAACCCTCCACTTTCTCTGATCCTATTCTCTATCTGCTATTCAGTTGGTTTATTTTTGCTGCTCGGACTGAGAGGCATGTTCAGCTACTTTTATATAAACTACCTGCTTATCCTTTAGTTCAGCATATTTAAAAGCTCCTCAAAATGTGCATACAGTTTGAGATATAACCCATAATTCTCCTTAGTAGATGTTATGCTTAGCACCTTTTTTCCAGACTAGTTCCAACCTTTAGTTTCTTTTCTGCACAGTAATCTTCTCAGCAAACTTCCAAGTTGGCACTTGATGATCAGTTATTTTGAGGAGTGAATCAGCTGGAAAAGGCTGCAAAGATTCTGAAAAAAAACCCTAAAAGCAGACCCATGAAAGCATGTTCATAAAAGCAACGTTAAGCATTAGGGCACAATTATCTTGTCGCGTTATTTCAAGCTGCTCTAAAATGAGCTGAGGTGTTTCTTCCTCAAACACAGGTTAACAATCTTTATGAAAGTATTCATTCCTTACTCGTGCTTTAAGGGGGGTGTTCAAAGAGTTGTAGAGGACAACAGCTTTGTATGAGTAGATGCTTTATACATATTTCAAGTGTTATCTCAAAGTCACCGTACAAAAGAGCAGGTAAAAGACCTTACTCGTTGTTATATTGTTGGTGCGTTCCAGTTCTCAATGAGTTTTCCATGTTCCAGTTGCAGGTTGGCAACAAGTCGGTCAAGCAACTTGGACACCTCCACGACTACCTTTGTTTTGTTAGCTAATACCAGACGATAACAATGATAGTTTGCGCACAAGAATTTCTGACTTCTGCGATCAAAAGGAACTCACCATATATTACAGAGACCCAACATTAATCCATCATTCATGAGCACCAAGCAACATTTAGCAAAGTAACAGTGGCAAGGGAAGAACTTCCTTTAAGAGGCAGAGACTTGAGCAAAACCAGACTCATGATGAACAGCCATCTGCCGAAACTGTGCTGGGGTCAGAAAGAGGGATAGAGGGAGATGCAGGAAGAAGGATAGGGTCAAACAGAGCAACAGCAACAACAATAGTAACAAAGAATAAGATAGATTTAAAGCTACAGTGTCAGTAATATTGGAAGAAGTTATGTGTAGCATTAACAGCGAGGTATGATTGTATGAATGTAGACTGATAAGCAACACTAGCAACTGACTAAAAAGGTTTTCATCGTGGAAAACATTCATGGATTATATTATTCCAATCAGGAGAGTCTTCATCATTTCATAATGAGGGAACACGTAATTATTTTACAAGTTTAGAAAAGTATGAGAAATGTGAAAGTCTTTGGCATTTTCCAACGTGTCAGGATAGGATACCCCTCAAACCTCCATGGAGTCTACACTTTGGTGGTAGTGGTGAAGGAAGAATGCCGGGTGTAATGAGGAGTGAAGCTGGACCTGAATACTGATGAGTTGGATTGGTTCCGACTGTGGTGGAAAAGGGTCGCAACGATCAAACTGAAACAACAGCATGAACAGTTGAACAGCGTAGCAGGAAAAGAAAGAGAGATCTGCTGTGTATGACTGATGACTTAATGAATAAATGAGAATAGAACTTCCACTGAGCTTCATAGCTGTGATAGGCCGACATCGACCAGTCCTATCAGCTGACAGATATGTTAGTCAGTTAGACATTAGGGCGAATAGAAAATATTCTTAAAAGTATTTGTGATCAGCTTTTGTTGATGTGCCAAAAATGTTTCTGGCAAGTGTAACACACACTCCACTTGGCTCTGCTCTTTGTGCGCGTACAGCTAAATGGCTAATAATAAGTGCTTGGTTGTGGTTATTATGGCCTAATGGATTATGGCATGAGCACATCTTTGTCTGCATTAAACAAAACCTGAGGAGACATGAAAGGAGCAGTGCGGAACAGGAGCAGAGAGCTGCCTGAGCCGTGTGTGTGTGTGCAGCCTGTAGTGTTTGAGCAGCTCCTCTGGAGGGAAACAGACGCTGTCACTGTCTCATCTGACGCGAGCACGCAGAGACAGCAGGAGGATGGAAAGTGGAGCAGCGAGGGAAAGTGATGTCCTTAGCTTTCGCTTTCATCACCCTTTGCTCTCCGCCCCCATCCTCTCCTCTGAGTCTCTCTCTCTCTCACTTTCCCTTCTGATTATCCACTGGTTTTACTTTCATGGCTGTTCACTCTCAACCCCCCCGTCCTCCTCCTCCTCTTCCTCATCCATCCCTCTCCCACACTCTCTCTCTCTCTCTCTCTCTGTCTCTCTCTCTGCCGCCTGTGTGAGCAAAGCAGCATCAATAATGGCGCCTTGTTTTTTCTCCCATGCTTGTGTGTGTGTGTGAACACCCACTGTTCTCCTTGTTTCTTCATTTGTGTATATATCTATGTGTGTGCGCTTGTGTGTGTGTGTGCGCGTGCTGCTGCTGAAAATGGCAGGATTACTACAAGTCGGGGATAATCCGCTGCCCTGACGGCGTTTCTATTCCCGAGCTGCGGGAGGCATGTGACTACCTCTGTATCTCCTTCAACTACAGCACCATCAAGTGCAGAGACCTCAGTGAGTACGCTAGACTGCACATTTACTGTGTGGATTGTGTGGAGCTGCAGGCGGATGTAGTTGCATGACGTTGGTGAGTGTGGAGCAAAGATCGCTTTTATTGCTACTTTAAGCAGCGAGAAAATTAAATTTAGAAAGATAAAGAGGAGGAATATCTTTAGCCTGCTTTTCTCTAATAACTTAATGTGGACGTTTTGATAGTTTTTACTTTTGAATGGTCCTGGGTTTAGTGTTCTCTTTAGTGTTGGTGATTGACCGACAACATTTCCTGCTGCTTTCCAGAACTAAACGCAGGCACAGTCCACTCCACTTGTTTCTTGAATGCACAGAAGATAACTGTTTTTTTGTTTTTTTTTTACAGCTAAGTGAAGCTGTTTGCATAAATGTATTTGTGACGCACCTGTGACATTAAAGTGTGTAAAGATGCACATGTGTGTGTGTATGTGCGAGCGTGTTTATCTGTGTTATTCTGTGCCTGCTGGTGCCTCTTGTTTGTATCTCTGAGTGTGTGGGAGGAGGAGCTTCACTTCACAGGCTGCTACTGCTGCTGACTGTGCCTGTGTGTGCTGTGTTGTGCTCTAAGTAGGTCATGATTAGCTGTGAGATCTAATGCCTGTTACGTGGGCAAATGACCAACTAAGTGAAGCATATCTATTCTTGAACCTACACAGTGTGGTTAAGTCAGTGGTCGCAGGTTTTTTAGTTGTTTCTGTGGTTCACGTTGGTCTCATCTAGATCACATCCTTCTGCATGTATAAACCACTCTAAAGGGACAGCACATTTTGCTAATGACACCTGTTAAAAGAGCCAGCATTACTTATAAGTCTATAGTCAAATCTCAGGCTGTGTATGAACAAAGCACATAAACTAACAAGAAGAGGGCAAACTATACGTTTTATCTACAGCTATTATCTCTTTTCTCAGAACCTTGCAGGTTTCACCACAGCATTGAATAAAAATAGAAAATCCGGGGCGCTGGTAGCCTAGTGGTTATGTCACGCGCCCCATGTACAGAGGCTGTTCTCCTTGTCGCAGCGGCCATGTGTTCGAATCCAACCTCGGCCCTCTGCTGCATGTCATCCCAAGCTCTCTCCTCCCAGCATTACCTGTCTCTCTTTGACTGTCCTATCTAATAAAGGCATAAGTGGCTCACAACATATGTATTAAAAATCCATAAACTAGCTAGGAGGAGAAGTCAGTATATACATATATCAGTGTTCTGGCCGGCTTTTTATTCTTAGAAAAGAGTGTGAACATGGTTACTTTTTCCAAGCGTCACTGTCCACGTGTTTAATTACATTAACTTCCCCCATTATAACATTTTCAAGTGCATTTTTTCTGATAGCTGCCATGTTTACATTCATGTTGACTCGTCAGCAGTCTTCATCTTTCTTGTACATAAAAAACGTTGGTGTTTAATGAGCATAATTGTCATCAAGCCAGCATGCTCGTGCATCATCAGACAAATGTACAAGATGATCGAAACATAGGCTGAAGCTCAACATATCAGTTAAAGCTCAGTAACAGCTGAACAACCTATTGGCCATCTTATACTGTTAGATATTTACGCTCACTGTCCTCTTGCACACTAGTGCTCAACTGAACAACAGCTCCTCCATTCTGTCTGTACATATTCAAAACATCATTTTTATCTTCTTTTATTTGGAGTTCTTTGACAGGAGGAATACTGCTCTCTAATGCCTCTTTACTTTTTATATTATACTTCTGATGATGTGCTGTTCATCATTGCCTTTACTGATTTTAAACAACAACATATCAGAGTAACTGAAAGTAGCCAAGTAGTGCTTTTTTGGTTTTATGCATAACTTAATCGTTGTTAGAATCGGCCAGGCGATAATATCGGCTGATATTAGCATATCAGACTTTCGGTATCGGCTCATTTTTATCGCAGATATGCGCCGATATTACTATATTTATTTACCAGACAAATAGTCTTTCATTTGAGTTTCATCGTATAACACTAGCAGTTCTCATTCACCAGCAGAGGGCGCTGTATGGATTACATCAAGCATTATAACCCTCCAAAGTGACAGGCGATGACACACATACATGCACAGTCACTTTGCCAGTTGAGTGGCCATCTTGTCTTCACCGTTTATCTTTTGGTTTATGGGGATAACTACATTTGAGGGATCAACGCAATCCATTTGTCAATCTATATCTATCTCTACAGAACACAGCTCTGAGAAAGATATCGGCTGAAATATATCGGTATCTGATTTCTTTTCCTCCCGAATATCAATATCTCATATCGGTCGGGCCCTATTCATCATACATTATGTTTTTAGAAAGGTGTGCTTCCTTTCTAAATACAGCAGGGGGGATGATGTTGTTCTTGTACGTTTTAATAAACTGTATGTGGAACTGTATATAGTTGGTTGGTAACAAGTTTCTCAGCCTAAAGTGGGACTTTGCTATTCTAGTATTTGGATGAAAAGTAACCAATCCTGCACATTTTCCACCATCCCGTCCTCCTCCTCTTCCTCTCCATATAAATCTCCCTGTGGTTCCTCCACAGGCGCCCTGATGCACGAGCTGTCCAACGACGGAGCCCGGCATCAGTTTGAGTGTTACCTGGAGGAAATGGTGCTGCCGCTGATGGTGGCCAGCGCTCAGAGCGGAGAGAGGGAGTGTCATGTGGTGGTGCTGACCGATGATGACGTTGTGGACTGGGATGAAGAGTACCCTCCACAGATGGGAGAGGAGTACTCTCAGAGTAAGATACTGCTTCTGGATATTGATGTCTTGATACTCCTTGGTGTGTATCCATTCCTCTGTGCCACAGGGCTCCACTTTTATTCAAAACGATTAAACACACATCAGTGAGTATTACTGTAGCACTGGCTGACGTATTCCTCCTTTCCCATGTACACACAGACTCACTGTATTCTATTTTCAGTCTCCTACTCACTAGAGCATCAAATGTGGATTAACAACAGTTTAAAATAGTCCCTCATAAGAGCGCTATTTATTCTCCACAGAGCAGAGACTCACTATGGAGACATTATCAGCCTTGTTTTCCCCCCTCCAATTTGTTGACAATGTGAACAAATCAAAACAGATTCCCTGTGGAAGGTCATGCAGTGGATTCATGTATTAAATCTCTCTCTGTTTCTGAACAGTCATCTACAGCACCAAACTGTACCGCTTCTTCAAGTACATAGAGAACAGAGATGTGGCCAAGTCGGTGCTGAAGGACAGAGGACTGAAAAAGATCAGACTGGGAATAGAAGGTACCGTACTGATGTTTTTTATTTGTTTTCTTCCTTCATGGAGACTTCGAAATGGGAAAACAATGTTTGCATCAGAATATTTGAAGTTTAAAATAGCTGTCTGTGTCTGGTTCAGATTTAAAGCTGCGTCTAGAAAGTGCAGTAGTAGTGAGCACAATCTTTGACAACCTGACGATTTCATATCAATAGATGTTTGTCTCAGCTGTTTTTTCTTTAACAGAAGACATGCTGTAGTAAAAACGGTTTGCCCTTGAGAATTGTTCAGTTTAAAGAAAAAAATAAAGAATAAACAGGAAGTATTTTTGCATCATGGAAGCATGGAATAACTTGTTATAGAGAAATAGTCAAACTTTCCTCAGTGCTGCCGTGTAAGGGGCGGATGTAGCTCAGTTGGTAGAGTCGTCGTCTCTCAACCTGAACGTCGGGGGTTCGATCCCCAGCTCCTGCAACAACATGTCCGATGTGTCCTTGGGCAAGACATAACCCCGAATTGCTCCCGCTGCTTCGGCTGCGGCGTATGCATGTGTATGAATGGGATTAGTTTCTTCTGATGGTCACTCTGTATAGCAACCTCTGCCATCACTGTGTGAATGGATAGATGTGACATGCTGTGTACAAGCTTAAGTCCATTTACCATTTAAATCCTTAAACAAGCCTTTTCATTTGAGTTGGCATCACAAAAGATTAACACATGGGGGATGATGTGAAAACCATGTAAAAGTTGTGATAGACAAACCTAGGTCTCCACAACAACGACCTTAAAATGTCTGGCTAAAACGTCTTTTCATAACATTTTCATGATGTAATAGTCAATCCAAATACTCACAGGAGGAGTCTGACATTTAGCAGCGGTTGTGTACCAGCTGTCTGCCAGCTGCCGATTCCAAACTAACAGTCCAACACCTCCACCTCCCATGTAACTTGTGGGTATATGTGGAAAATAAAATTGAGTCAATGAGTTGAATAAAAAGGTGCTTGTAGCTGAATGTTTTAAACTGACTTGTTTCCAGTGTTTATGCTAAGCTAAGCTAATCAGCGTCTAGCTCCTGCTGAGTGTTCACTGTAAAGACATGGTATTAATCTTGGCATCCAAGCCACCACAAGAAGAACATGAAGTTCCCAAATTGTTCAACTATTGTTTCAACCTCAACCAGATTTATTTCAGACCCATAGGTCAGCATAAAAAAGTACAAGAAAAATCAATAAAAATACAACACAGGGGCAGCGACATGCGTAAAAACATGACAGTTCACAAGTTGTGACATTAAAACACAAAGAGACATTTGTTCCAGTGTTTCCAAAAACAAGAGGAACACCTTGATTCACTGAGTGTGGGCTGAGCGCCATTTTCATTTCATTTTTTGAATTGATCAGACATATATTTGAACATAAAACTTCTCAGCATGAAACTCTCTGTTTTCATTTGAGCTTTACTGTAATTGCACTCTTGTTCTAATCAGTTGTCCTTTTTCGATTTGATTCAGGCTACCCCACCTATAAAGAGAAAGTGAAGCGTCGTCCTGGAGGTCGCCCAGAGGTCATCTACAACTATGTCCAGCGTCCCTTCATCCGGATGTCCTGGGAGAAGGAGGAAGGGAAGAGCCGCCACGTGGACTTCCAGTGCGTCAAGTCAAAGTCCATCACCAATCTGGCCGCAGCCGCTGCAGACATTCCCCAGGACCAGCTGGTGGTCATGGACCCTCCAGGACCGCAGGTGGACGAGCTGGACAATCTGCCACAGCCGACGCCCAGTGTCAGTGAAGCACACCAGCTGACATACGGGCAGGCATCAGAGAACAGTGCAGGCCTGCAGCTAGCTCTGGGCTATGAAGGCCCAAACCAGCAGGCTCAGGACAGTCAGAGCCAGGCTGCCCACAACCAGCAGCAGCAGCAAAGCACCTACACTCAGGCCACTTACCACTATGAGCCAGACCCAGACACACCGTCACCCTCAGCATGAGACTGGCTGCACACTGTACCCCTTCTCCCACTGCTGTGTTCACACCAAGAGCAACAAAAGTTGAGCAACTTTGACAAATGTTCTCTGAGCATTGATCTGAAAAACTCAACATCTGTTCACAAAACATAGAAATAAGAAAGAGCATTAGTAATGCTAAGAAGCACAGCAATCTGATTGGCTGTGACCAGCCAATAAGCACATCAAGTTCAACCATTCACAGCTGGAATTGAAGCACTTCTATCCTTGTGTTGCTTTTAGTGTGAATGCAGATTTTATTCCCACACCCCACTGCCCCACACCTCCTCCTCTTCAGTGGCAAAACACCACTTTGCCTTCTGTGGCACCACTGCTGCAGCCTTTCTCAGTCAACATGGCGTCTGAGTGAACGCAATCTGTTCAGCAGCGAGGACGGATGAAGAACACCGGCACATTGGCCTCCTTATCCACCCCCCCTCAACTCTGTTTGTTTCTATTGATCTGACCAAAGGAGACTTCAGTTGCATTCTGTATGCATGTAAAAAGACATAGAGCTGTATTTGATTATAATGAAGCATGTGTGTGTGTGTGTGTGTGTGTGTGTGTGTGTGTGTGTGTGTGTGTGTGTGTGTGTGTGTGTGTGTGTGTGTGTGTGTGTGTGTGTGTGTGTGTGTGTGTGTGTGTGTGTGTGTGTGTGTGTGTGTGTGTGTACCTCACTGAGAAAGTGGATTTCAGTGCCTCTTAGCTGGTATTTATTCAGGGGTGGATGGTAAGTTTGCTGTGAAGGTGAACCTTTTCCAGCGTATGTGAAGGCTTTTTGTTTAACGCCACGTTTTCCTTTATTTTAATATTTATTTTTTAAATTATATATTCCACTCCCTTTTGTTTTGTAACCAATTGATTTGGTTCCTAGTTTACATTGAGTCCATGTTTTTTACTTGTTTACTCCCCTTTCTGTCCCTGTCCTGGCTGACCTGCATTGAAAACTCTCCGTCACCATTGCTGTGAGCACACAGGATGTCAGAAAAGATGTTGACACAATGTTTTTCTAATAAACAATATTCACAACAATCATCTTCTGAGACTCGCTTCTGTATTAAAATCCAGGGAGGAAAAAAGTTGTTCAGTCTCCTCTGGTGTCAGTTGTTATTTGTTCCAAAACAACTAAACAGTGTATTGATTCTTCAATAATCATCCTGAACTTCACTGAAAACAGAACTGTGCTGGTTAATAAGGCTACTGGAGGGAGAACATATTTAACGGCTCCTGTGAGGACTGGTTATTTAACAAACTGAAATGAATACTGATGCCTCTTTATGACCTATAGAGGTGAAGGAGACTACCAGCAACAAGACTGATCATTTCTATACAGTTATTTTAAATTTCTGCACTGCTGCCGCTGGGTAGGTCGCTGAAAAAGTGATGCACAGCATGCTGAAGATTTTCCACAGCAAATATTCACAATGAGGGATATCTATACCTGTAAGAAGAAGGCATGGGGAGATTTGTTTGAGAGAAAACATTTAAAGGAGAGATCAGTTAAGGGCACACTCACATTAGGGAATCCGTACGTAGCCTAAGCACTCTTCACCCCTTAAGTCCAGTTCGTTTGACGAGTGCGAGTGCTCCGATCCGTGCTCAAGCACGGTACACTTCTTTGGCTGCAGTGTTCTGGCTGTATCTGAATAAAATGACTCAAAATAAGCCAGTCAGTAAAGTAGCTGTCATGTTCTCTGTGTTTTTCTCCGATGTGCGGACGCGGACTTAACCACGCGTCTTTACATTTGTTTTTATTCCGCCTGTCTTGTAAACTATGCACGCTTCATAATTAAGAAAAGCCATTCCTGTGTTGTATTATGATGTTATTTCCAAGAGGTAACCTGGTCCTGGGGCAGTGTGAGAGCAGGAAAGCGGGGGAATGGGGAGGGGGACAAACTTTGCCTTTTGTGAGTGTGCCCTGAGAGACAAAATTTACCTCTTTGTCCAAAGACGGAACCAAAACCCACACAAACCAAAAGTTCCTCACAGGAGCTATTAGAAACATACAAAATATTATTTTGGAATAATCAGCCGAATGCTTTAAATGAACAATATGATCCTTTACTAACATGCAACAGCCTTGAGAATTTGTATCATCATTTTATAGGTGAATAAGTGATAAATAATGTGGGCATGCACAGTGTAGGTGCTGATCTGATCTGAGTGCAGTGACTCAGCGTTGGCTCTGAAACCAAATATAGATATTCTGCATCCAGGCTGCTGCTGCATTACCCGCATCAGTGGTGTGTCATTACACCATGACAGGCATTACTGCAAGTCTCATAAAACAAACACATGATGCAGCAGGAAGTCCTGCTATTTAGACTGAAACCAGGAACATAAGAACATTAAAAAGTAGAAAAACTCTGAAGTTAATCTGAAGTAGGCTTTACCAAGATGCAGAACCAATTTGAACTCTCAAACAAACACAGGCAGTTTCTGATGGTTTGGCAGCAGATGAAAGGAATGTTCAATAGCTTGAGATGACCTGACTCAGGAAAGGAATGGAGATGAGAAATTAAATATGCATGAGCTGCTTCCACACTGACTATGATTATTTAATGCATGAGTTCAAAGTATAAGCTAATGCTTTAAATAACTTTTTGGCCCGCAAAATCAAACCATGAATAAGCTAACAGGGTTTCTGAGACTCTCAATATCAAGGAGCTGTTCCAAAGGGAAGGTTTTTTTCTCTCCAAAGAATCTCTTTAGTAGCTCATCTGGGATGTAAATGCACAAACTGTATAATTAACTGACCTCCTTTCAGATGCCTGGTTAATAAAGAGACCTATAAAAGCCGTATTTCCTACGGCCTTCCTCAGCGTGCAGACACTTCCAGCAGCTGGATGGCAACATCGTTTAAAAATACCATTGGGCTGCTCTGATTGGCCGAGAGGACGGATCAGGTATAAACCAGAGTCATGAATGAACCCACAGAGGAGCCCTTGGTTTACTGGCAAGAAATGATTTCATGAAGCATTTTATTACGCTCAAACAAGAACACAATGTAGTAGCACGATGTCTTGACAGAAACCAATAATTTTATTTTAAAAATATTTCACTGCTGATACATACAATACACTCATCATACTCATATATATTTGCATAAAGTATACTCTTAACATGATAATATTTAAAGATTTGATACATTATTGTCAGGTGGGGAGGGGTATATCAACAGGGGGGACACTTTATTGTAGTGTGTAGCGTAAAAACATTGAAAGAGAAAACCACTAGAACAGATACAGAGGAGACCTCGCCAGCTGCTGCCTGTTGGAGGACGGGGGGGGGGGATTTATATTCCTGGTACTGTGTACACTAACAGAGTTGTATACTCAGATGGGCAACACAGAAGCTGCAAGCTGACTTTCAACTCTGATAGAGTGATGTGTTAAATCTTTCATTTCTCATTATCTGCCCATATAGAAAGAAATGTGCACCAAGTTATTGTATCACATCGCATACAGGCGGTACAGAAAGCATGATTTTTTTATGACATATGGCTACCTTTGTAAGAACTCAGAAAGACGCTGAAAAAACTCAGCAATGCTCTGAATGTGTGAGGGACTCTAAAACAAAATAAAAGCACAAGGAATCATGTTTCCCAGGCTTAACATGTTAGCATGTTAGCATAAGATGGCATGTTCTTGCTCAATTTGAACGTGACCCAAAAGGATACATTTCATTATCAGCAATTATTTGTCCATTTTTAAAAACACTACACATTAAATTAAAGGTACTGCACACTTATACCGGATTTCTTGTAAACTAAGCAGGTCCAGTGTTTACATTAATTTGACCAAGTTTAAGAAAATTGGGATTTCATGGGTTGAAAAAAAAAATCTACATCACACAGTTTCAAATCAGACAGACGCTGACAGAGTCGACAAGGTCAGGACTGATCTGTCATGACATGTCCATAAAGAAACAAGAATCGACCTCAAATACGTGAGAAGGGCAAAGAAAACAAAACAGATACCATCTCAAATCTCAAATGTAGGAAAGAATCTATTATAGAACAAGAAGAAAAAGATTTTCCATTGTTTCTATTTCAGGAGCAAAGACGTCTTTCTTTGTCTGTCCAAACAGGCTATCATTTACAATGTTGTTTTTCTTCATTTTTTAAATTCGGACGACTCAACCAGTCTTTAAAGACAGCGGGAAAACATTCAGAACATCCAAGAGCCTTGTTCAACATCTTTCTGGATATTTAAAGATAACTTTTATATTTGGCTTTCAGAAAAGAACAAACGCTTACAACCAATTCATGTTATCTTGAATTAACAAGCATATCACCGGACATCTTTTTAGGGATGCCACATGCAATGCTCATCTCTTTTTAAGGAACTTAAGTTTTACATGAAAAGCTCCGTTCACATTTTTCTTTCTCTTTCTGTATATTTTAGAGGATATATATAAAACCATTTGATATATATTGAGTAAAATACCGGTGAATTTTTTTTTCAAACAAATGAATTCCAGATGTGCATCTTTGCTTGATGGTGGTCTATGAATTTTCCTTCCATACAGGCAGGCAGTGGGACTCTTCCAAAAATGACTACTTCTTATCACTTCCTGACAACTAAAGGTCTGTGAGACTGCACAGAGCTGACGAGGTGAAGAGGTTGTGTTGAGGATAATATTTATTATCATGGAGGAAGAAACGGACACTGAGATGAAGTACTCCATTCAGATCCTTCTGGCCGTCCCTCCTGACCCTGTTAACTGTCACAGTACATAATGAGAGAATGTCAATCGGCTCTATCTGTGTTACAAAAGCCTAGTCTGCTGGATCACTGTTGCCTACGGAAGTGACCTGTTTCTATACTCGCCCCCTACACTGAAGCCCTCACTGGTAACAAGGTAGTTTGCTTTGACAGTTAGGTGTAGCCATGGTACGTCAGTTTTAACAAGTGCTAATGTTGTGTTTGAAAGTCGAGTAAATGGGTTTTTAAAAAGTACCGCTACAGTAAATCTTGTAATAGAATTTACATCAGAGGCATTTTCTTCTTTTAACTTCTCACAAACTCAGAAAAACAAGTTAGAAGGTGGCTGTTTCCAAGCCCAGGTTCTCAAATGTTAGGTCCATTTTTAAAGATATAGATCAAAAGGCAAACCAAAACAATTTCAATTATTTCAAAGGGCCTGGACTGATCCAGAGTCAGCCCTCCTTTAGATTAGATAGAATTTATGGACCAACAGTCCAAGTGCTTTATGGGGTTTGCCATCAAGAGATGAGTAGGTGGAGACCCTGTGACCAAAACCATCAGGTTTATATGTTTTAGCAGGCGGATGCTAATGTACCTGCCAGCTATGTTAACATGTAGAAGGCCCTGTTTGAGGAGCAGACCTCCGTTTATTGGCAGTGAGGAACTTGATTTGTCTTTGTTTGCAGTTGAATAGCTCTGTAGAGCTTGAAACATGTCAGCAGAGAGACATCAAGCAGAGCATTTCTGCAACGAGCACACACCTGCACACTGAGCTGGTGCTCCCACCAGATTCAATTAAGCCTCCTTCTCTCCATTCAGCTCTGATTCCCAGTAGTAAAAGCCCTCAGAGCTTCACTCAGTCTCTTTATTTTACCTCTGCTGAGGGCTCGGTAACATTACTTTGAGGACTTGCACAGGTTTTGCAGCAAAAATGTTGTGAATGGCGACTCAAGAACAACGAAGTAGAGGTCTTCAAAGTTCCAAACAGTTTCTTTACCTGGGAGGACTGCCCAGGTATATCTGGTGACCATATTTGCATTTTTTTTTTAAACCGTAAATAATCGCCATCTAAGGGCGTGGACACACTGGCAATCCGTACCGTGCCTAAGCTCGCTTCACCCCTAAAGTCAAGTTCGTTTGACCAGTGTGATCGCTCTGTGCTCAAGCACGGTACACTTCCTTGGCCCCGGCACGCGTCGGAGAGGTGTGCTTTGGCATGGTACAGTTCATGCACGAGCACAAGCACGCGTGTACACCTTCATTATCGAGAAATCCCGGAGTGTTCTGGCTGTATCTAACTAAAATGACGCAAAATAAGCCTCAAAGTCAGTAAAGTAGCTGTCATGTTCTCCGATGTGCGGACGCGGACTCGACCGCACGTCACTTTTTAAAAATGTTTCTCGAGTCCGCCTGTAAACTGAGCACGCTTCATGATAACATAAAGCCATGCATGTGTTGTATTACGAGGTTATGTACAAGAGGTAACCGTGCTTAGGCCAGGTTTGTCCTGGAGAAGTGTGAGTGCAGGCCGTGCCAGCTAGCGGAGGAATGGGGAAAGGGGGGCCAATCGTGCTTAAGCACGGCACGGTACGGATTGCCAGTGTGAACGCGCCCTAAGACCGATAAACAAGTGAGTGATCTGCACATGATCTATATCCATTTCCTGTAGCGTCCGTATACTCAGCAGAACTGCAACACAGATGAACTCTTACAAGCAGGGCAGAACTTTGGACTTGTGAAGACCTCTACTCAACAGGTGTTCTGAGTCACTGGCTGCAACACTGAGATAATTATGGGTATCATTTTTTGAAAAGCTTTAGGCATCATAACTTACAGAATGTACTTCAGGTGATTTTAGGCAAAAAAAATCAAGTATAAAACTGTATTAAACTCAGTAGAAGTACAGAATCCTCAATCCTTGATGAGCTTTAGAGGAAGTTGGAGAAAAGTGTGTTACCGCTTATGTAAGTTGAGAAAAAACAGCAGCAAGGTGGCTTTAACGCATAATATTTTGTCATTATTTAAATAAACTGAAATACATGTTAGTGGAAATTTGTGGCTGGGAAATTAAGAACCTTTTAGAATCTTACAAGTGAATCCACAGAGAAAAAATGCTGTATGTTCATTTCCCATGTTGAATATCAGCTTGGTAACGGGTGTGCACCACAACCGTGTTTGTAAGACATCTCACGACGAGACTTGAACATTATCAAGATGTTGAGTTGGTTGCAGCATGAGGCAGAAATCAACTGCTCCCCACCAAACACTCCTCCTTGAATCACTGTCTGTGAATGTCTCGGGAGTCCTGTGTTGGTAAGTGGGATTGCTGCTGACCTGGCAATGAACGGGCCCAGAGCCACTGTTCGACAGAGCTCAAATCCATCAGCAGGCACATTAGCAGCACAGTCCTGTAATCTGCCGGACTATTGTTAAGTGTAATGGTCAGTCACTGTGGCAATGTAAGGGAACATCTCGCCTGCATGCAACTTTCACTGCAAAAAATATCACACTCGTCCACTCACAGGGAATGATGAATCAAAAAGTATGAGTGGATTCCTAACTTCAGTAGGAGCCACTCAGACTGAAATCATCTCCATTTGTGTGTTGCTCTTTTAGGAAAAATCTGCTTTATCAACAGACATTTTAATTAAAAAAAATGTTTAGTTGAAAACAGATATTTTTTGCAGTGTAGTCGTGTGCAAAAAGCAAGATAAATGGCAGCCAGAATTCAACCTGACTGGAATCTGTCCATCAGTGGCTCTGGTGCTCAGAGACAGTCTTTCTCTGGTTCTTCCCTTACAGCTTCCTCACAAAGGCCAGGGTAAGTCGCTGAAGTCAACGGGGCCGCCCAGGCCGGCGTCCGCCTCCAGCAGGGACATGATGACCGCCATGGCCGCTTCATCGTTGCTAGGGCTGCTAGAACCGGGCTCGTCCATGATGTCTATGCTCAGGTGGGAGTTGTCACCTGGACAAAAAAAAACAATGTTTGTAAGGGCAAAAGCACCAAAACAAACTCAATAGAGTGTTAAGTGTGTGTGAGTGTGTCTGTTAATGTTTGTGTCTGACTCACTCATAATGGACTGGTTGGAGTATGGGTAGCCTACAGAATCAGGTCCAGGAATGATCCCTGTGCTGGGCAGCTCAGGTGTCCCTCCATTCTGAATCTATAGAGGTGACACATACACACACATCTCAGTTTACAGTAAACTCAGATCAGTTTCAACCTGAGCTGAAAATGTTTCCATTCAGTGCTCTGATATCTTTGTGTTTGTTCACAGAAAACAGACTCGGAGGCACATCAGAGGAACAAGTCAGAGGTACATGAAGAAACATCAAATTTGCCTCAGCTTAAATGTATAATCATGTCTTTGTTTAAGATTACTATCAGGTAACAAATACAGCAGAGAAACAGACCAGAGACTTATGAAACTGATAAAAGAGCTATTGAAAATAAAAGAAACCAGCTCTTTAAGGAAAAAGAAATTTAATTTTTAATTTAATTTAATTTTTTTTAATTTTATATACTTTATTAATCCCCTACGGGGAAATTGTGGTTCGCACTCTGTTATTTTTAGACATGCTTCTCACACACACAGGCCTGAATCACACACATGCACAACGAGACCTGTGGACATGCATTAATGGAGAGATGTCAGAGTGCGGTGGCAGCCCCTTGGGAGGCGCCCCCTGAGCTGGTGGGGGTTCGGTGCCTTGCTCAAGGGCACCTCGGCAGTGCTCGAGAAGTGGTCTGGCACCTCTCCAGCTACCAGACCAACTTCCATATTTTGGTCCGCATCGGGACTTGAACCGGCGACCCTCCGGTTCCCAACCCAAGTCCCTACGGACTGAGCTACTGCCGCCCCAAATTGATCTTTAAAATGTTTTTTTTTCTTTTGGGGGTGGGGTGGAGGGGTGGAGGGGTTGGAGGGGGTATGATTAGTCACTTTCACTGTGACCTCCTACAGTTTAAGTGTGTTGCCTGGCAACCTCACAGTGATGATACAGACTCCAGACAGACACTACTTCAGCTGATAGAAATAGTCTGGCAGCCATTGGTAGATACAAGTTGCTTTATCATTACGTCTTTAAAACTGATGAACTGAACAAGATTGAACTTGTTTAGGGAGACGATCTGTAGAAGTGTATTGTATTGCATTTGGACATAGCCAGGTAAGCTCTTTTCTTGTGTTCCCAGTCCTAATGCTAGCTTTGGGGACCTCGCTGCTAGTTGTGATAGGGTTGTCATGATGGCAGATTTTTAAACTTACGATACGATTCTAGCAAAAATCAAACGATAGGATATCTGTTTCAATACCAGGGCAACAAAAAGTCCTTGGTACCCAATAATGAGTTATTTAATAAAACTGAAGCAAACTCCTTCACACTGCCTAAATTACAAAAAATATGTTGACAACGTTTATGTGCAATCTAGACAGTGTGCAGCAGCTTTCTATTGAAAATATGACGATCTGTTTTTTTTTAAGCTTCAGTGTTTTAGATAACTATTGATTATTAGCACAATGGACATTGTATTCTTTCAAAAACACGTTGCATCAAAAAATTCAATTTCTAGGGTATAAACATGACATTTGTTGCATGATATAACGTGTACATCTTGGGTGAAAAGGTACCAAAAACATTGCATTACTCTTTTACAGTAAATATTTGAATTTTAATATATTTTACAAACTTAATTTTTACTCTTGAGAGATATTTCTCTGTATTATTTTATTTATTTCATGTACATGAATGCTTGGCTGGACAGGTATATTTGTGTATATTTATGTATGTGATCATAAATGTGAAACTGTGGAATTGAATGGAAAGCATAATTGATCTTCTCCTGAAACAACTAGCAAGCGGGCTAATAAGAAAACTTTCTAAAAATGTGAGTTATGATGCTTAAGATAACTGTTAACAATGAAGTATTTTTGTCTGTATAAGATCGCCATCTAAGATTGATAAACTTGTGGACCTGCTCTCTATGCTGCTGCAGACACATGCTCTGCAGGTGGAGGTTATCAGAGAGATAGATGGAGAGACGATGTGGACAGACTCGTGAGTGAAACTTTTGTGTTTTTTTAGTCTATGAAATGTGCTGCTGCCGAGGGCCCTTAAAGGAGCAGACAAATACAGGAAAGAGAGCGTGGTGGGACACGCCGCTGTGAGCATTAAAGAGAGGACAGGTGTATGTGTGAGGTTATGAGAAGTGAAGGGAAACAAGATTCACAAAATAAAGTTGTATGTGAGCAAACAGTGAAGATTGTGGGAAATACAGAAATATGACCACTACATATTAAAGATATTTAAACTGGATTTAAATTAAAACCAACCTATTTTATTTTGTTCAATGTTATTGCAAATAAACATTGTTTTTAAATTAAATGGTTTAAAAATGTCAGACTCCAAAGTAAGATATCTGATAGAACTCACAATGAACACGTGGATTTCATACTGCAGTCACATGTGATAAAATGCTATCGGCCAACCCTGTGAGGCGAACAGAATTAGCGTTTGTGTGTGAGCATGTGTTACCTTCTTGCCCCCTGGGGAGCAGGTGTCGGGTGGAGGCGTGCTGGTGATGTTCAGAGGGCTGGAGCCACAGCTAGACGGAGAGGAGCCTCGAATCCTAACAGAGAGACACAGATGGTTGAATCTCAATTACACATTTTCTAATCATTCAATTTCCCTGTTTGAAAAAATATGACTTGATGCAGGTTTCTGTCTGGTTTGGACAACTATTCACTCTTACTTTTAATCTGTCAGCATTGCCATGATGACAATGAGTAGATTTCAAGTGGGAACAATTGTTATCATTTTTAGCACCACAGCTGAGTCAGTGTTTGTCTGGAGGTTTTAAAAACTTAGCAGGAGATCCTGCAATCGGAAAACATTGTCCTATTTTACAACTGAACACATAGTTTGTTACACAACACGGAAAGTTACAGATGTATGATAAAACATCTTTCTGTGTCATCTAAACCACAATCACCTCATTTCTAACTAGGTCACAGCATTTTTTTCAAGCAGAGCCACCTTGTTATTAGGGGTTTAAATATACAAATGTAATCTCTTCTCACCTTTGGATCTCCATCACTTCCTCTGCAATCATGCGTCCAATCTTGCCTGCTCCTGCTCTTGTGCCACCAGGGATGCCAGGCACCGTCTGGAGCGCCCGCCTTCCTCCACCTGCCAATCAATAACAATCGGGATAATTAGGTTTCACAAAGTGTTAAGATTTTTTGTAATCGGATAAATTAGCCACACATACAGGAGTATGTGTATTTACCCTCTGAGGTGAGAACACTGTCCATGCTCTGTGGTGAGGCAGCAGATTGAGGGTATTCTGATACTTCCATCATGGGACACCTGGAGAGGAAAACGCATTTGTGGAATTATTTTTGATATTTCAAATCTCTTTGTCATCAGTGTTACAAGTGTGATGGTCTTTAGATACTTACGACACAACTGTGTTGGTGGAGACGATGTACTCCACCTCCTTGGTCCAGGGGTTCATAAAGCTGAACCAGCGGCTCCTCAGCGTGATAAAGGAGCCATCTTTTATTTTGAATTTGTAACAGTTGGTGTTGATCTTCTCTCGCATCTGAAGCACTGCAGACAGATCCATCAACAGCGTTAGTGAAAACTAAATTACATTTGTTTTTTATTCACGCAGCATTACGAGCAGTGTTATTTGTCCATCTGTCACATGTACCTTGTCTGTGGCACTCTGCCAGGTGGCCGATGTCATCCTGGTGGAAATACTCATAGAAGGAGGTTCCCAGCAGCTCCTGGGGCAGGTAGGCTAGGATGGCTGTTGCTCTGCATGGGCATAGAGAGAGACAGAGAAAGATATTATTGACTTACAGCGGCTGGTGTGTGGCTGCTTAAAAATATGAAAGAAAACAGAAGTTCCAAACATATAGATCTGCAGCAAGAAAAAAAACCCTTTTCTTTAACTTTTCTTTAAACTTATAACTAACCAGTATAATAACTCATTATTAGGGAAGTAAAGATTAATCGTAAAATCGTGATAAATAGATTCAAAGGTATCAAGGTTCACATCAGTACTCTGAAAAATGACTCGCAGTAATACGGTGAGCGTCAGCAGCAAGATTTTGAAATTGAGGACGCACCACCGTCTTTTAAATCGGAGGCGTGGAAGCATTTTGACTTCCGCAAGACAGAAAATGAAAGAGATGAGAAGATAACAGACAAGATAAAAACTGTGTGCAAATATTGCAAGAAGACAGGAACTACACAAATAGCACAACCAACATGATGCAGCATTTAATGAGAAGCTCCAATCACCTCCCCTTGTTGCGAGAAAAAAACCATTTAAAGACCAAACCACACTGACAAGCGGGTTTGCAGCCCCTAAAGGAATCTTTTTCAGTCATCATTTGTCTACAGTCTTATACTGTAAAATAAATCGTGAGAGAATCGTATCGTGAACCCAGTATCGTGAATCGTATCGTGAGTTTAGTGAATCATTACATCCCTACTCGTTATGGAGGCAACAAGAAGCCATTTATTTATATTTTTCCACTTTCTAATTTGGGATCATGATATCAGACTCTAGTCTAGGTGTAGGTTGCTAAAAACAGACAGATGTAGAGCGTATCCAGCACGGGAAGACTTCAACAAATCATTCTGTGCCCAATTATATAAACATGTCAACTTCTTTTTCATGCAGGGAGATTCAGAGCGACCACACAATAATCCTGACCAAGATGGCAAAACTAAAACTTATTCAACCACATTGTGTTATATCCATCAAGCCTACTAGAGCTTCAACAAAAGAAGCCCCCCAAGATGGCAGTGGCTGAAAAGCTTCAATCCTCCTTTGAACACATAAATAAACCCATCCAAAAGAGTATTCTAGGAGTGACAGTCGTGTCATTAAGAGGGAGCCATGCTTTATTTTTTCAAAACCAGTTTACCACTAAAGAGCTTCTTATTTTACGCTGTGTATTCAACTGCTTATACTGTATACAGTCTAGAAAGAGATCCTTACTGACTTTCCTCTTTACTACTTTCTAATATTGCCCACGGTAAACATGTTTACAACACAAATACACATTTCAGACTTGAGACAAACAAAGATAAGTTGATGAGGCTTAGGACTTGGAAAATGTTTTGTTTTTAAAAAAGTATAATTTTAAAAGATGAGTAATTCACAGTGGGTTCCTTTGCTCGAACACAAACCCAGCTGAATTCTCTACACGCCTCTTTGGAGTCTCACCTCTGGTCCACGAAGACAAATTTGCCATCGATGGCGTGCCGGGAGACGTACTCGGTGGGCTTCACCCTGATGTCTGCCAGGCTGGGTTGGGGAACTATGTGGGGATGCAGGCGGCCGATGGCCACCAGGCAGCTCAGGTTGCAGCCCTCGTTGTCCGGCTCGTTGTCCTCGTCCAGACCCATCTTCGTGGGCGGCCAGCTCTTCAGGTAGCCTGTACTGTGGATTGTGCAGAAGCTCTTACGGTCTGCTGTAGAGACAAGAGAGTGAGGGAGGGAGACTCTGTTAGAGCTTATATCAGGAGTGGACAGGAACCATCTTAGTAGGATGCCATCCCCATACTGGGTGGATTATGGGAGATTCTCACAGTTTAGTTAACAAAATCTGACCGGTTGCTTTTTCATCGATATAAAAACGACTGTAACTGTCTGATCACTTTTCAAACTGTTATGCTTGAAGATTTGAAACAGCTTACGTGCTGTGATGAGGGAAAATAGTTTGTTTTCAACTTTTTAATAAACTATAAAAGGGAAATTGACAACAGTCAATTCATTTGGACATTTGGACATTCAACATATCATCTCTCTCTTCATTGCCCAAGGTTTAAGATTAGCACACAAGATGATTCAGGTTAACACATGCGCGTAAAGGAAACTTTTAACGCACAAACAGTAGAGACAGAGATGCATTTCATCCGCAGTTCTCAGGTGTCTTCTGCATGTAACTACAGTGACTGAGTGCTCAAGTCCTACAGGCAGTATGAGGGCTTGAACCCATCCGATGAGGACATAGAGGGAACTAAATCAGCGTTTTCTCTGCTGATCTCGGTTTGTCTGTGTGGTCATGTCTAATGTCAAAAGGTAGCTGGCTGCAAGTTCCAAGTTTTAACATCTTAAAAAAGCATTTCAATTCCATGAGTCCCTGTTAAACTGTTATAACAGGTGTAACAGTTTATGAGCATTGATCCGTAGCAAAACCTTTTTTAGATGACAGGGAGAAATTGGACTCACTCTATCTGACCTCTCAAATACTCAAATGTCTCGGCATTTAGCACTCAGTTCTGTATATTGTTCATCAATATGCATTAGGCCAACAAACTGACTACAGTTTAAATGCTCATGGACTTTATAGATGCAGTACCTTAATGACAAAACATTTCCCCTGGGTCCTTCTATTTGCTGAGATGCAGGCCTGAGTTTTAGCCGCCATAAGAAGTGAACTGTTTGTGTCACACATACTGAACTTGAACCTTTGGACACGAATACTCCCTGGTGGAACCACCGCTAATCAAACTCTAAAGTTTCCCTTTTAACAAATCTTGCTCTATTTGTAACCCTGAAAACCATTGTTTGATTTGGACTCTGCACTGACATGAGAAGATATCACCACTGGTCCCTGAGGAGTTCTAAAATATGACTGTTTTTGTCCCTACTGTGGAACTCAGAGAACGACATCAGAGGGAGAATAAAGTTTGTCCGTATGAAATATTAAGCTAAAAGCACTAAAAAATTCATCATGAATGGCGATGCAGACAATCTGGGTTGCATGGCTCTTTTAGAATGGCCTGTAAATGTTCTCCTGACTATAAAGACACTCAGTTTACACTCCAGTTCCCCTCCATGAGCGGCTAACAGATCACAAGCAGCCAGCAATATGTTTCATCTGCTCTCAGGCCAATGCAGCACTTATGATGCAGAGGGCTGAAAAAGAGATGTGCTCCAGAGAAGGAATTCTTAAAGCTTGAAAAACATTTAGCATGCGCAAAGTAGGCACTGACCTCGTGTTATTGGAACAATGCAGGATGTTATTTGAATCCAAAAACAGATAAAAGTTCAAGTGCATAATTACATAATAAGAAAAGGAAAGTAGCCTATGTCTGGTATGAAAGCAAGGCGGATCAACAACAGTTCTTTGTTCCAATAACTTTGTGACATTAGAACGAGAGTGGGCTGTCCATGAAAATACAGCACATACTCGCACCAAATCAGTAAGGATCCAAGCATTCTTTTTGTTTTCAATCCTGATGATCAGGGACAGGAACAGGCAGGGGAATGGTGCAGCTATGCAATGAGAGATGTGCCTTGACCAGGTGATGATTTGCAGCACAGTGAGGATGCTTAACATTAAATGTATATAACACAGATACAGTGTTTCCCGCAGTAGATTTGGAAGTGAGTGAGAATTCACTTTCAGATTGATTCTGAAAGTGAAGTTCCAATAAAGGTGTGTAGTACCTGTATCCTACTCAGCAGCTCCTTTTCCTTAAAGTGATTGAAGCTAATGACCACACATCTATCAACCATCTATCAACTATCGCCATGCCAACAGATTCAATGACTTTACAGGCATTGAACATGTTGCTGTGGTATGAGTTACTGCTGCTTCTGTCTTTAATAGTTTCCTTTTGACAGGCTGCTTTGATTGAATAAGGGTAAGGTAAATAACGTAATGCATGCACTCAAAGAGGCCAACTTCCTGGGTGGTATAACAGATGCTTTCATGACAACTGAGGTGTGATTCCTGGTTCTAATAAGGATGTGCCTCTAAAAATAGAAACAAAGGAACACCAGGAAATTAGGGCTTTTGCTCTCATAAGACGGTAACAAAAAGACTGAACAAAGTGTTTTCAGTACAAGGAGTACAGGTTGAGGGTGAAGAAGAGCCCTTGACTGGTACTGAAGGAGGAAAACTGAGATGCTAGCACAAAGCTGCTTTTAGAAGGGCTTATTCTTGGCTGTTATTCTTGTTTTAGGTGAGCAGGTGCTGTACCTTTTTTCTTAGAGCAAGTGGATGGAAAGTCTTTGTCCTCTACTTTGACAGAAGGCCTGTTACACTTCATCCTGCAGAAAAACGACCGTCTTGCTCCAGAACAGAGTCTAGAAGGACCCGGGGTGATGTCCGTCTTTACTGGAAGACCAGCTGCAAACACACAAACAACAAACAGTTAAAGCAACATGCTGCAAAGGTACAGATCGTTCCTTAAGATATAATCAAAAAACATTTGTGTCCAGCCAAAAGTTGAAAACATTATTTGCAAATGTGGAAAGTGAAATCTCTCCCCCCTTTGTTTAAAAAAAAAAAAAAAAAAAACCTAGCACAGGAAAAATAAAACTGTTCTGGAAATGCATTCTAACAATGTCTCCATCAGTTCAACACTCCTGTAGCTAAATTAAGTTGTTTTTTGTTGTTTTGGGAGGCCTCTGTTTCCATTCTTCCGCTAGCTTGGTTTGTCACTGTTTCCATGCAGAAAATGTATGAAGCTGTATTCTTCCTTTGGTCCTCTGTAGAGTTATTTAGAGGTAATTCCTTGACATATCTTTCTATTCGCCCTCTCTTAAAATAAGATGTAAATTACTTTCACCAAATAAAAATAATTAACCCCATATATCCAAGAGGAACAACAAATCTTGCTGCTCTTTCTGAGTCTTTAGCTTAATCATAGTAATGATTCAGAATGTTATGATACCAAAGAATGTGCTATCAATGTCCTGTGTACCAAACGGGGATTTAAAGCTGCAACAAGCAAACACGCTGTATACTTCAAGATTAAAAACAACTCAATTCATTGATGGACAATAGACCCAAGCGCTGAAATTCACCGATAATATTTTGACTGACGTAAGAAGGCAGCCTTGAGATGGTTGGTAGCTACAGTTTTATCTTATGGGGAAAAAAACACAACACAACACAAATTCTGGATTCTACTTGGTAGATTAGTATTTTCGTACTTTTAGCGTCAATGAGCCTCTCTCGTGGCGCTGTGTCGGAAGAGGACAGCTGCTCCTTGACCTTGGCTATGTCCTTGGGGTGAAGGTAGTCGAACAGGCTCTGACCTATCAGGTCATTCTGGAGACGAGAAGAGAAGAGAGGGAATGAAGGGAAAGTGGAGTAGAATAAAGAACTAAATAAAAAATCTACACCAGCTAACATTTTACTTCTCTGAAGTCGGTGCTGTGATAAATGCTACACTAATTATTCACCGTGGCAGTGAACCTGGGAACTAATAGAAACTCCTTTAGTTGAAATCTAAACTGCTGACACACAGAATCTCCAGCGTGCACTAGAAAGTTGTCATGCTTCTTAATGGTGATATTTTGCTGAAATGTGGGAACACTTGCTTTTTATATGGAAACTATGTGCTCCGTATCAACTTAATGACTGTCATGAGAATTCACCTAGAGAGTTTTAATGTACAGGAAAAGCTGAGTAGCTTTAACATAAGTGGGGGCTCTGAGCAGTGCCTTGACACCAGTGAACAACACTACATTAGCATACCTGGCTGTAATTGAGAATCTTGTACACAGATTCAGACACAAAGAGGATCTTTCCACGGTCACAGCCGACCACAAACAGGAAACCATCAGCAGCCTGCATTGTCAAATACACAAAAACACAGGAATAAATATGGGACACTTTATACATTTTCTTCATTAAGGAAATATAAAAAAAGTTTCAGTATTAGAATGAATGGTGTAATGTAGCTCTGTAGTAGATAGCTTGGTTATATTGTGTATAATAACAAGTAGACATGACTAAATATGATGAAAATGAGCACTTTGGTGCTGTGCAGACTGTTAAGAAAATGAACACAGTGTTAGAGGTACATTGTAAGGTAATCTCTCCTGCCCAGGGACTACAGATGTAAATGAGCTTCTAGCTAACTCTGGTTCAGCTAAGTGGCACTAGCCACTAGCACTGCACTCACCCTTAGTATCAAGTGCTTCAGTTCATCATCTGAGAGGAAGGAAGGCTTGTAGTTGGCCTCTGTGTAGGGGTTGGCTGCACCTGCAAACAACAGTAAACTCACTACTTACACACAGCACACAGCACCTGGACATGGAACAGTTCACACTGTTTATAGACCTCTTTGTGTTGAAGAAGCAAACTTGAATCACTTTAGTCGCTCTCATCCAACTCATTTCCTCTTGACAAGCCTGCCCTCATCCATTTTCAATACAGACTACAACGCACAATTATTTTCAGTATTGCTCAATCCATTTTGTTCTGCAATCTTTGTCAGTTAAATAAAAATAATGTGTTTGTCAGCTGCCTGAATGTTACTCTTTAATAAAACACAAGAGAGAAACTGAGAAGTTTACTGCTTCACTTTCTTCGGCTGCATTCTCCCAGACTCCAGAAGGAATTAGGAATTACTGGACAAATAAAAACAACTGGTGACTATTTCATTAGGCTATTGCTTGCAGTCTCTACCTGTCTGCCTCTCTCTCCCTTTCTGTCTCATTGAATGGTGTTTGCAGCTTCAAAGAGTTTTTTATCTTGTTTAAGATCCGTTAATTATCAATATGCATTAATCCTCATTATTACTCCAAAGTGAAATGTCTCACAATAGGTCAAACTTTTCAAATCACAAGCAAAGATTTGATCATTTAAGTGTCCCAAGTAAGAGAGAGAGAGAGAGAGAGAGAGAGAGAGAGAGAGAGAGAGAGAGAGAGAGAGAGAGAGAGAGAGAGAGAGAGAGAGAGAGAGAGAGAGAGAGAGAGAGAGAGAGAGAGAGAGAGAGAGCACACCTGCGTATAGACAGCACGGATGCAAAACAATTGCAATTCTCTTGAATTCTTGATAAAGTCTGAATCATACCTACTAGTCACCTACAGTATAAAATACAGCTTACCTCTGCCTGCATTTACCAAGATAGTATCTAACAATTTTTAATCATTTTAGTAGTTGGTCCTGACCTCTGAGTGTCTTCATGTGCTGGACAGCCATGCGCAGGACCGTCAGCTTGTCAAGCTTGCGGGACATGGCGTTACAGGTGGGCACCAGTGACGCAAGCTCGTCGATGAAGCTGTTCATCTTGTCCCTGCGACGTTTCTCGATTTGGCTGTGAGCCTCCCTGCAGAGGAACAAGCAGCAGGCATTAACAGACGGCGACCTAACACTGATGATTCCCCTCATTTTCCATTGTGCTGCTGGTATTATTCCAGAGGAAAAATACATACAAAAAAATGTTTTGGTTGAAAACTATGTAAAAAAAAAAAACAGTATCCTAAAACTGCAGGTGATTCAAGACCGGACAAGTTATCCTTTAACGGGCTGAATTCTTGTACTCCGGATAATCCATCACCTCAGGCTTATCTAACATTGTTGAACTGCTAGCAACGTGCTAAGAAAACGCTGCTCTCTGAAGTTGAAGATGAAATGCCATGTTTGGTGTTGAGTCTATCCTTCAGGACTGTGAGAACACTTCAGAGTATCTTATCCAAACAGCTCTGCTCTGCCTTTACTCGCTGCTACTGAAGGGAGACTCCTCAGTCGAGAAAGGGAGCTTGTGATTAGCCGTTAGGTATGCTTTTACACTCCCCAAGGTCCACATAATGCTGTGATCTATACACTGCAGTGTATAAAGTTTCTTGTTATCAATGTATACAATGCTCCCTCTGTCCTTAATCAGACGGAGTGACATTTAATTCATGTAATAGAGATTAGAAGGTATGGGGAATGAAACAAAGAGGGAATGGAAAGAAGTTCTTATACCTGGCATTCTTAATCCTGCCCTGGTGGTCACTGCAAAGACAAACAAAGAACAATTAGAGAGGGGAAACTGGCAAACAAATGTCTGCGTCTACGGTTTAAACATTTGGGACAGGAGGTTATAGAGAGAGGAAGGAAAAAGGCCCGGAGGGAATGAGGCCACAGCTAACCTCAAAGCTTCTGTAACCAACCTCATTTGCTGGTTTGAGCAACATCAAAGCTTATGTAACAAGGGTAATAATGGGGTTAGATTTGACTGTACAATCTGATGACTGCTGTAATAGAAATATGACGTAGTTTCAATAAAACCTCTTTGCATTCTTTCTCACGCGCGAGGTTACATGACAGTAGAACAAAGAGAAGGATTTCCACCCCACCCACTAAACTACACCCAGAAAAAACTTCTACTTGACACAGACTAAGGAGATTTTTTGCTATTTTTTAACACAGAATTCTGGAAATGAATCAAAGGTTTCAGTAAAAACTTTGTCTTCAAAAAGGTCAGTAGCGACATGTTTATAATTTACCCTTAAAAATATCCTGACATTTTGGGCACACTCACACTAGGCAATCCGTACCATGCACGTTTGATCCTCAAAGTTCAGTTTATTTGACAAGTGTAAGTGCTCCGTTCCATGCTTCAGCATGGTATACTCTCTTGGCTGTGGCACATATGGAAGCGGTGTGCTTCGGCACGGTACAGTTCATGCACGAGCACAGGCAATGGTACACAACGTGAAGATGAAATATATTCTATCCCCACCTCCATTATCAAGAAATCCCGGAGTGTTATGGCTGTATCTGACTAAAATGACTCAAAATAAGTCAGAGTCAGTAAAGGCAGTCATATTTTCTGTGTTGTTGACCCTGATTAGTCCTGGAGCAATGTTAATGCAGGCCAGCAGGGGATTAGGTAGGGAGGCATTGTGCTTCAGCAGGGTACAGAGCACGGTACAGACTAGTGTGAGTGTGCCTTAAGAAGTGTTTTATTCAACCTGGTTTATAAGTATTGACTTCTAAGATTTCTGATTCCAAAACAAAGAAGGAGAATAAAATGAGTCTTTTGGTTCTTACAGCATTGATTCTTTGCACTGCACTGTTTCTGAAACATTGAGTGACTAACATTTTCATATAACCTGTCCTTTAACATGCCCTTCAGACGTCTACCTTGTAATTTAGCCCATTTTCAGAAAAACAACCTAAAAAACAATGTTGGTGTGAGCGTACAATAATGTAGAAAACAATACTCAGCACTTTACTTTTACTGTCAGCGAGCCACTTTGTTTTACCAGTGAATTAAATCAGATTAAACAAAGCCACGATTGCTGCATAAATAAGTCAACATATTAGATTATGTAATCTCAATGAGGTCTGTGCTCACTTTTGACACACACTTGCTGCCATTAAACACTACAATGTCCACTCCATGTACAAGCAGGACTCATTTACAACAGTTCAGAGATTTCACTCCCACTTGTTAAAATCATCTGATAAAAATGCAGAAAGCTGCAACAGAGCTTCAACCTTTGAAGGGGGGTGCCCACCTGATGACCCCAGTGATGTTGTTGCCTCCCGTGATGTCCCCCCCCCACCCCCTGGAAACCCTTAGTTGGCCTGATCATCCCTACTCACATGATCTCAGGTTATAATGCAGGTTTTCACAATATTTGATCACCCAGTCCTTAACTTTAACTGAATAATGATGGCTTCTTACCTTCCCATTTTGTCTTTGTCTGGGTCCATATCACTGAGGAAGAAAAAACAAGAAATATTTGTTGGAACAATAACTTCAGAGAACCTTTACATGACCAGAGCACTGCAAAAAAGTTCAAAATATATCAGTTCACTAGGTTAAGTAGCTTTGTCTTGCAGTCTATAGTGAATACAATCAATCACAGGTCTTTGCTGTTTCAAATCTGGACTTTGTGCTAAAACGATTAAATTGAGTCTTATTTGAACTTACTCGAATGAGAAGCCATCAATTCTGAAAAGAAACACAAATTAAATGATCAGATTCTGTCAGTGCAGTATTGAGAAATGTGATTTTAAAAAGCAGGTTGGCTAGACCAGGGGTTCCCAAACTTTTCAGCCCGTGACCCCCAATATAGCGGTGCTAGAGACTGGGGACCCCCATTGTCCCTAGAGGTGCTTACAAAATTTGACATTGCATAAAGCCACGCACACTATTAGGCCTCTCCAAACACTGGCATTAGAACACCACACAATAGCCCATCACATTTTTTTTATATATTTTCAAATTGATGGGTGAGATATGCAATTTGAAACCATTTTTAAATGTTTTTGGAGGAGTCTCGCGACCCCCCTAACAGTGTCTCGCGACCCCCCAGGGGGTCCCGACCCCCACTTTGGGAACCACTGGGCTAGACTTTCATAGTGCACATACTTTTTGCAGAGACTTTAGCAGACAGTTAAAACTTCCGCCCACCTGATGCATTTGCTCGACTGTGAATTCAGCCTATTTATTGCTTTACACCATCTGTTGCCTTTGGGTCATTTTTTTCATCACTATCTCTTTCTTGGTTTCCTCATTACTCACTTGACACGATATCTTTCCCTCCCTTTTATTGCCCTCCTGATCTACTTACTGGTAGTCGGTGGTGCTGCCCTTCCTCTTGCGGGTGTAGTCCATGCCAGGCGTGCTGATGGAGCTGGAGATGAGGTCGGTGGAGCCTGGGGACATGAAGTCAGTCATAGTAGACGAAATGTCCATCCTTTGGTCTGCCATCAGGTCATCTAAAAGATCAAGACAAAAACCTTTGGTCACTCAACCAAACAGATTTTTCTGAGGAACAGGCGCTCTGTAATGAGTATTGTTACTTTAAGCAGGAAATTCATGTCAAATACAAGCTCCTATGCGAACAGATGAAGAAACCAAAAAACAAAGCAGATGAGAGACTGTTTCCATTGAAGTCGATTTAAATATTACTATGCAAAAAATGTAGAAAGGTCAGTCACCCTATGTACAGCAGCACTGTATATGAGACGGATATCACTTCATTATTAGTCATCTATAGGGGGACTGTTGATTGCTATGGTTGTTTGTGTGAATATGTAAATAAAGCTCAGTGCAGGATTAGTCATATTATCTTTCTTTACAGCAGAACTTGGTGACATAAAATCTTTAAAAGAAAAGATAAGCGCAGGCTTGTTTGAAAAATTCACAGTCAGATGAGTTTTAGGCATGTAAATAGACATTTTGGTTGCAAAGATAAAATAATATAAAAGATCAAAAGGGAGTGTCCCAGTTTAGAGGCAGCACATTGTCACACTCACCACAGATGTTCATCACAGCCTCTGTGCTAAAATCATCTCCTTCCATCCACTCTCGAGCCCTCAACTGTGAACACACAGAAACATCACATTAGATTGAAGACCCGGCAGGAGAAGAGTCAATCTGAGAAACTGTATGCAGACAGTTCCAAACACTGAAAGAAAACACACACATGCAGTTACTGTTGCCTTGACACATAACAAACATCACAGCAACTAGGTCAGAAGTGGAGGTCGAATACACAGGAAGCCCCTATCGTCTTAGTTACTGCGTGTGTAAAAAATATTGTGTCTCCCTGTTATTTTCTAAGATTTAGGTCATACCATATCAGTTACTTGACAGACAATAATCAAAGTCAGAGTGATGTGACAGCCGTTTTTAAAGTGCCTCATTGCAACTCAGAAAAATTGTGGTATGCTTCCAGTAAATCTGACATATTTATTCTCAGAATAAAGTGTTTCCTACTAAACAAAGTTGTACCTGTAGAAGTGGAGGTGAGGACAGGGGGGTGAGGACACGCACGCACGCACGCACGCACGCACGCACGCACGCACGCACGCACGCACGCACGCACGCAAGCTTGTATAGCGCTTTTCTAGTATTCTGATTACTCAAAGCGTTCGTACACTCCAGATCACACCAACACATTCACACCATTTCACACACTGATGGCAGAGGCTGCTGTGTAAAGTGACCATCAGAAGTAACTACACGCATTCACACACCACCGACAAAGCAGCGATAGCAACCTCGGGTTAAGTGTCTTGCCCAAGAACACATCGGACATGAGGCTGCAGAAGCTAGGGATCAAACACCCTGAGACAACCGACTCTACCACTGATCCACAGCCATATACTCAATATTTAGTACGTTTTAGAACGATGCCCAAATAACATACCATAAACTCTCTTTTTGAAATGTTTCACTTGATATTCTGTTATCAAAGCATGTGAGCCAAGTGTGGACAAGGTTTGGTAATGACGTATCGCATCGATTGTAGAAAGACAACGGCAGCAACCGGCCACAGAACTATACTAAAACAGCGGTAATAGAAGGCTCATATTTAGCCTGATGTATTAATGGGAGGGACGTAAAAGCGGACGTCTCCTTCTCTCTGATACCCTGTAGAGCATGCGTAGGGTGTTGCAGGGAAGACTGTCCTCTAGTCTAGCTCATTAACCGGGGATGGTGATCTCATATTGATGAAAAAAGGAAAACGTCAAAATGGTCAGAAGGTATACTTGGGTGGCTGTAAATATACTCAATAAGATAAGTAAAGATACTGCCAACTATGCAACACACTGTAAGCTAACTTAAGCACTCTCCTTTATCAGTGTCCCAAGAGAAATAATTGAGTTACTACACTTAAAGAGTAACTTGGCAACATGAAACAAACAATCACTTCACCGACCGCTCTGGGTGATGAGTTCAAGCGAGTTTCTTTTCTTAACTAAGACCTGCTCACTGTTGCACCTGCAAACACACCCACTCATGATGTCACAGTCTACGGACTCACCCTTTGGTACATTTCCTACATACCAAGAATTTTGCTTTTCATCATATTTGCAACCTAATATCTGTATGCAAACTGAACATGTTTTTAATTCACTTCACATGTCTTCAAAGTAACTCAAATTGATCAGTGCACACAACAAACATTTCCACAAAGTTCAAAGACAAAAGGGAAAGCCCTCGCTGCAGATATTTACCTTTTGGACATTCTTATTTTTCAAATGTTTAGACTAAGGTATCCAACAAGAGCCTCATGAATGAGTCAGCATTAAGCTGTCAAAGTGTTGGAAAATCTAAGTCAGCATCAGGTATTCATAACAAGAAACTTTCTGTTTCGGCTGCCCACACCTTTCAGCATTAGCTGACTTTCAGACAAACACATGGTTGTATAATAGATATAAAAAAGTACTTGTACTAACCCTGTTATACAAACATGAATTGTGTTTGGCAGTAGATGACTGCAACAACTCGGAAGCATCATTTTGAATAGAACTCCAGTTTAAGTATAACTCTTAATTTATGGATTTACACTTCATGAAACATCACTCTGTAAACACAGACTCCAACCTGTAGCATTCTTCATACATCATAGTACTAAACCTGAGCGTTATAGAGAGTCACATCGAGCTTAACCCTTTTTCTTTTGTCTCTGGACTTCTGCCAACATGCATATTCAGTCTCTTTGTCTCTCTCAATATGTTATGTAAAAGTTTAATCAAAACATTAAGAGCACTGACGTCTTTGCCAAAAGTAGAACACTTCTGAATGAATCTCTTATCCTTTAATATCTAACGCCTGACCATCTGAGAGACTTGTCCTTTCACATGAAGAAGTACAGGCCCATTTATGTTGATAATAAACGGCTTAAATCATTATATTATTCATATAGCACTTTTTTAAAACAAAGTTCTCAAAGTGCCTCTCTGCAATAAAAAAAAAAAGATAAAAAAATGATTTATATAAAAGCCTTGGTGTGTTTTAGAGTAAACTGATTGTGCAAGCCTAATTTCCACAATACAGGCGCTCTAACAGAGAAGGCCCAGTCACCTTTTGTCTTGAGCCCGGACTGTGGAACAACTAAAAGGGCCTCACTGGAGGAGCTATGGCTGCGAGTCAGCTCGTAAAAGGCTAAATGGTCAGTGGTATAGACGGGCTGAAAATCAATTCCAAAACTTACAGGCAGCCAGTGCAGGTGAGCTAAACAGGAGTTGTCTCTACGTTTAGTGCCAGTTTAAATTCTTGCTGCAGCATTTTGGACAAGCCGGAAATCTTTGATAGAGTTTTTGCTGAGACAGGTGTAAAGAATGTTACAGTAATCTAAACTGGACAAAATAAAAGCATGAAAGAAGAAAAACGAGGTTGTCGTTTAAAAACAAGGTACAACTTATATATTGTATATTGTTTTATATCTGTTACATATCACTATGCATGAATCTGGGTCAAACTTTCATGCTTACATGTTATCATTTAAGTGTCTCTGCGTAACTTAACATATGGACAGTGCAGATGTGAAAGAAAAACTGGTAGAGGTTATTTTGGGCAAGAGGAGTAAGTGTGCATGGCCTGAAACATTCAGCTCATGTGTGTTAATCTGAGATCGGCACAGACTATAATTTATTTCGGTTCAGGTCATCACCCAGTCAATCAGTGCCCCTCTGCTTGTTAACTGCCAACAATACAAGTCATTGAGGCCAAAAGCAAGACAGAAAAAAACTTTTTTTTTTCCATTCCACATTGTCAAACTGGTGTATAAATCTCTCTGAAATATGAGGGTATATCTTCTGTGCATGGAGAACTGTGTGAGTTACCTGGATAGGAAACTGGAACAGGTCTCCTGGATGGACCTGGGAGTTTTATGGATCAGTCTGGTCCGTTTGTTCTGATCTGGTCTCAATGTGGTTTGATTCAGTCTGACCTAGTTTCATCCAGTTTGATGCGATAGGTCTTGTCTGTTATGATTTGATCCTTAAGCAGCTGGTGCAAACTGTTTATCCCTGCAGAGACACAAAGAGAGAAGTTGGTAAGATGCATTACTGATCAAAATATATAAGCAAAATCAAATGTATCCAAACACATTAACAAGGCCATATATAGACTTAACACACACTTTAAAAAAGAGAACTGAAAATTGCATTAAGAGTCTTTGCTTGTTGGATCAGGGTTTGAAGCACCACTGATGCACAGGAGAAAGCTAAAGTCATATGTATTCTTTCTCTGTTAAACTTGCATGAAAATGGTCATTTGTAGGGATGTTTTTGTCCAATGTTAACACTTCAAAGCTTAATTACATTTTCCTTAGTAGTTATTTCAGAGTCCTGCTCTTCATGAACATTTTATCAGCAGAAGTGCCCCAAACTTGGAAATGGATGAATACTTTTTAGATCTGCCTCAAACTGTGAAGATTTTTCCAAAATAATTTCCTTTTAAGTTTAATCATTGGAGAAAATTGCTTGGAAAACCAGAAGTCCATAGCAAAGCCCCTTCAGCAGCCCAGGTACTGCTGACACGTGTTGCACTTACTGTGATCTATGCACCAGCATCAGGAAAAACAATGACAAAAAAAGTTGTGTCATGTTGGCAACTCATCCTTCCCTTAGGGGAGTCGATTAGTTCTGAACACACAAAACTTTGTCTGACTTTTATATCTCTCCCTTTGATTCACACCTTTGAGTTAGCTTGCAGCTATGTCCATTTCTACTTTAATGTTATCAAATTCAGCACTTTTTATTCTTGTTAAAACCAATCAAAATCCATGCCCCTCCCTGGCTTCATGCTCAATCTAAAGTGAGAAACTAGACTCAATACAGGGCTGACTGAAACTATGACTTCCTCTGAGGGTTTAAAAACAACAGCTGGGTGGGACACCTTTGGTTTAATTTTCAGCAGCAAAAAAAAGAAAAGCTCAAGAAGCACCGATGAAGTAGCAGGCAGCAGAGTACTAGGTCAGGAAAGACTGTCGCTCTTTTACTGGGACAAAGCTCTGGGCTACAAGGGAAAAACAACTATGTCATGATTGAACACTGAAAGGAACTGGTGCTGGAGTGAAAAGTGGGTCAGTCAGTCTCCATGGTCTCCAAACCAGCCAGCCTTAATTTCCATCCACCACCTACTTCTACTTCATCAATGAGTCAGCAAGCCATTCAGCTTCTCTCCCTGTTCTACACCTCACACCCACTCACACAGCAAGGAAGCAGCCGGCAAGCCGGTTCACGAAGAGTGGAAAGATCCATGCTGCACGTCTGATGCCCAATTTCACAAATCACAAACACTTCCTTCCTGACCAATGATAAAGGTTTTCTATAAGTGGGATAAGATTCTAGCTTTTTGTTCTTATTTAAACACTTCAATACATCAAATATCCCCAACTCTGTTAAAAACAGAGCGATGATGCTATCTGACCAACTTAAAAGATATTTCATAACAGAATTTTTGAAATGACAAGCCTGGTGTTTCCATAAATTATATATAGCAGTGCATGTTAAACTGATTCCACATCAACTTTGCTATGCACACACAGATGTATTTAAGGCAAATGTACTCGAGCATGTAATGCTACATCGTTTCTGCTACTTGATACACAAGGTTCTCATTTTTTCAATAATCACACTTTAATGATAAAGTGCAATCTTTTACCAGGTCAGATAGCTAAATAATCTCTGAGCTTTGTAGAATCTGTGTATCAGCTGCTTTTTAACAAGCATGTGAGGGGGCTACTTTCACAAATGTGACTGCAGGATGAAAGAGGCAGGAGTTCAGCTATGCAAGCGTTTGAGCGAGTGTCTTCCAGTTAAATACGACGACTTTAAAATAATAAAAATAATTAAAACAGTTATAATGTGTTTGAATCAAGTCAACTGATTTTATGTACATAAATAACAGACTGTTTGTATCCGGTGATATTTCCTGTCTTTCTTTCATAATGCTATAAAAAGGAGCTATATATCAGTTTTTCTAGTACTCCATGGTGCATCCCTCATAACAACCATTGTTGGCAGAGAGTGAACTAATTTAGTCACACTCGCTTGGCTCACTCCACCTACTGTGCTTAATATAGCGGTAGGCTTTTTTTGTGTTTCACATTTTGTGGTAGAGCAACACAATCAGATATGAAGCAAACTGTTTTTTTGATGAAGGTTGCCAATACTTGTGAGGTAAACAATATTATCAGCACAACAGCTAGCACAGCAGCCGCTGCATGATGAAAACATAACAATAAGGAGAAGTGTTTTCAGTGTTACACTAGAAACTCTTACTGCTCTTATTTACTCAGTGGGTTAAGCAGAATTTAAACTTAAATGTGGTAAAATAAGAAACCAAACAATCTTTTTGGAATTTTTACACAGATGTCAGAGAGCAAGTATGTTAGCTAGAGAACTTGAAGGGTACTGACCTCCATCTAGGCTAATTTACAGTCTACCATAATAAGTAAAAGCACACCCACTCTAAACAGATTGGTGACAAATGACCACAGTTTCTTAGTAAGTTGTCGTTGGTCCAAGCTGACATGACACTACTTTAGAAACTTGGCATTGATTTGTAAGTCTCTAGAACGGTACAGGAGGGATGAAGTCTTCCAAAAGATATTCCCTAATTTGGTGTTTTGATGTCAGTCCAAAAACTCCCTTGGGTGTTCAACAGGGTTTGGATATGGCGACTTAAAAGGCAATAGCACACGATTCACTCATCATCCCATTCAGTGACCACTCATGCTCTTTGAATGAGGGGTTCACATTAGGAAAAGACCCCTTCCATCATGACAGAAATGCATCATAGAATAAGGAGATTAACCTTGTTAACTTTCCACTAAGTGTACAAGTGCAGCTAAAACCACGACAGCAAACTTCCCTCCACAGCAGAAAAGAACTAAAAGATCCCTTTTAGTCATGAAAGTACCCAGACTTTTCCTCAAACTTTCCACAGAGCTTTTGTTAGGCATAAAGATATATTTGCTGCATTTTAGGCTTATGTCAAATTATGAGTGTCTTGTCTGGGCATTTAATAAACATTTCTGTATTTAATACTTGTGATATATTAGTAAAAAATCAAAAAAACAGAAACACATTTTTATGAGCACAAATGTAAAATGCTAAGAGTAAAATAACATTACAAACCTGACAGCTTGTTATCAAAAACTGTATCTTAATCACACGGAAGACACTTTTTATTGTTTGCCAGTGGTATGCACAAATATAGTTACTTATTGTGAATGCTATACAGAAACAGATTACAAAAAATGTATGGGTCCCACCTTGGTCCCTTATACATCCTTCCACAATGTTTCAGCTCTTTGTTGCTGCAGTTCTGCATTTTATTTGTCACATTTTTTTCAATTTGTTGTTGTAGCTAACAGAGTAGCCATGGCAACCACAGGAAATAAAGCAAGAAGAAAAGAAGGATCAATATAGAGATTGTATTGGTTAAAAGTCTGATCATCCAGGCCGGGACATAAAAACAACAACTTTTATAATACTAGTAAACCAAAACTTTCTTAATTTAACAAAATCCACTTCTGCATTCTAAATTCCAATATGATCTTTTTAACTGAATTATGAGATTATACTGTGATGATGGTGTTATTATACAAGCTGTTTGGGTGGTAGGTAGCCAGGACCAGTGTGCAACCTGCTGCCAACAATCTGCATAACAAAAACAGCAAAGGCTTGCTATGTGAAGGACTTTAAGGCCCTAATCAGTAATCACCTTTACAGTGATTTTAACCAAGCTGTTTTGGATAAGACCCCTTTTGTCAAGTTGAACTTGACTGAAATATATGGTTTATGTGTGTTTTAATAAAATATATTCTGCTTTTTCAAACAGTTTGTCCGAGTACTTTTCTTCTGAACACCTTCTTTGTGAGTATGGGGGCCTCTGGGTTTGTTTGATCATCAGTCCAACCAAAGTACTTTGCCAATTAAAGTGGCTTCAGCTGCCTCTTCTCAGTCATTATGCCAATGATGCCTTGTTGGTCTTAGAAGGGCTACATGGTTATGATAATGTATTAACACCAATAAGGCCTGCACAATATGAGAAAAATATGCGATGTGTGATAACCGCCCAGTACTGCAATAACATCAGGTGTGATAAATGAACACAAATTAAAGAGTACAGTCTATCTGCTGTACTTCATGTTGTGTTTGTTTGAAACGTGTCCCTCCTGAATATAAAGAGATTTTTTTTACAACACTAATTTCACCAATTAATACTAGGGCAGCTGATAGCTAGCTCGAGCCTCGTTTGACTCCAATAAAAAGCAGTGAAAGCATCCAACAGGCAAAATGGACGCATGCTGCCTTAGATCAGATATGTTGTATTATCTAATGCCATAAATCAAGACTATCGATACTTTAAAATGTTTAATCAGAGGAATTTTCAGATGTAGTACTTTTATAAAGTTACCTTTATTATGTTTGACCTAAACTGTGAGCTGCTGTAGACTAACGGGGAGCAGGGCAGGTCAAATACAAAAGAGCACACTAGCTTACTGCATCATACCAACTGTGATCAGAGCCTGAGATGTGGGAATGGTTTTTGCCTTATTCTAGTAATGGCACAGTTAAATATATTCTTAATCTTGATCTCTAAAGTGAATACATTTTGACAGCAACTTTCCATCTAAAAAGCGAACTTGGGCAGCTGCTTCTTTTGTATGCCCGTCGCACACTACAATTTTTGTTGAAGGTCTTCTGACCATATGTTCAGTACACGCCAATATTCCCACGCCTGCTTCTAGACTAAAAAGAATCATCTGAAATCTGGATTAGACAAAGCATGGACACTGTGTCAGGGTTTCCACCAGTGTATTGCCAGCTTGCTCCGATACCGTTATCTGTTTTCATGAAATCAGGCCATGTCATTTTTTGAAGGCATTATTTTTTGTATCACTAACAAAGGTAGGAGCTCAGTCTGCATTTTGTCTCCAATCATTTGTGTCTGCAATTGAATGGTGCAGAATTTTGTCACTCTCTTTTATTAGATTATTTTGGTCATTCTGTGAATAAGATCCTACAATCTGTGAAAGACAACCAAATGTGTTTTGATTTATATTGCATTATTAGACTTCCTCTAAGACTTTGTATTACCATATATACCATAAAGCTGCTTGCTGGTATTATTCAAGTAAGAGGCACCCATTCTAGCTTCTATAGTCTATGCTAATAACAGTACTCAGGTTGTTAATTCTGTATTAGACTTTTCTTACAATCACACAACTGAGTTTTGTCTTGCAATCGTTGCTCTGTTAGACGTCGCGTACACATCCCAGCACAGCTTTACATGTCGAGGTCTTAACAGTCATATGAATGAAAACATCTGTGTGGATGTGCAGGTTTACTTGCTTCTAGAGTTTAGGGGGAAACACATCTAATTTTGAGCACTTGAGCAATACAGCAAAAATGTAAACTAAACCAATTAATAATTATTTCCTGGTCCAAGTCTGAGGTGACACCAGTAGAAAACAAAGTCCAATTTCTTTCAACCTCAACATCAGATTTGAACCTAACAAATGTCACAAAAATGATTTGACACTTGAAGATTAACACATACTGCTTGTGTATGCTCCTCTGGAATCATTATTATTTTACTCACAACGATATCAAAATGAGGAAGAAAACAACAAAACAAACATTTTAGGTCATGGTGAGGCAAAAAAGAAGGAACAGGGGACGTTCAACGTTACTAAAACTTACAAGTCAACATTATTTCTAATTTTCCTCCATTTATTTTATCCCATTTTATTACACTTCAAACAATGTATTTCCATGAACAACAGGTTTACATAAAGCAATTACTGGCCTGTTGTTGATTTCCATGATCAACTGGACAGTAACCTACTGAACCATAACAGCAAGCTCTCTTATCAAGCGCCTTTATGGCTTCATTGATGAGTAGTGATAACCTATAATGTAGGTTGCTACTTATATGGGTAAAAAGGAACAACACTTGTAAGTCCAAGTCTGAAGTTCACAGAGGATTTCTCTCCTGTCATGAGACTACTGATAACACTACTGTAAGGCAGACACATGAAAGATGTTAACAGTAATGAGAAAACACAATCCAGCCAATATAAAAAATGATTACAATCTCGTTGTTAACCATAAAAGGCATAAGGCTCCTGAAATATCTTCATAACAGACCAAGTGACACCTTTGGAAGTTTGTGTCCAATGTGTAAGGTCTTCATTCTGGTGATGATGGAGCACAAGGTTTACTTGTTAAGAAAAGTGTAGGATAACAACAATAATCTTGATGGAAACCACCAAAAGCCCCCATGAAAACCTAAAGCTCCTTTGGCTCACGTTTGGCACCCCATCTAAATCATGAAACTAATTCACAACCAAATGCCAAAGCTCACCCATGATCATCTCTTGGCAACCACTGCGGACACTGCAGAAACCAATGGTCGCCCCATTTCCGCTGCCATGCCAACACTTTATCACGGTTTTCTCATAGCCACACAGTAGCCTAGTGTTTAAAAGAAGCTATGGCCTCGGTATGGGTTGAAATTGTAGCAATATATGGGGGAGTGTGATGGGTGTTTGACGCTGTCGTGGAATTATGTATTATGCTGTCGAAGAAACCGTGTACCAGATACCAACCAAGGCCTGTTTACATCGCTAGCATGCTACCCTGGGTTAGCAGTGATATCTTAGTCGCTCGCAGTCTAGTCGTGTTATGTTAACATGCAACAAACACACATAACAGCACTTATCGGTGCGTTAGCCCCCTAACCCTGGCAATTGATGTCAACACTTAAAGATAGCATGACATACATGGGGGAGGTTTCCACACTTTTATCAATAACAGCATATTTTCTTCACTAATGCCAGGGTACAGCTGCTAGCTAAGGAATGCTAACTGTCAAGACTTGGCCAGCGAGCTAGTGTCCCCCCTCCTGCTCTAGAAAACCACACTGACATGACCACGGCGCCGGGAAAACATCGTCGATAACCACGACTGCTTATAAAACCAAGCAACGCGGGTTACACAATGCAATACGGATAACACAAAAATGAATTCATTTTATACTCACACTAGGTCCAACGAAATTAGTCTGTCCATTGAGAGCCGCTGGAAAAATGTAATAGCAACCCACAGTACTGTGACATAAACGATTTTCGATCGGTGACCCAGTTTCTCTTCACCGTCATGCCTGTCGGACCACTAACCTAGTTTTTTAACCAATGGCGTGTGAGCCACCGCCGGAGGTGCGCCTCTAGCCAATCAAACATCGGGACCAGCTGGGGGAATATGACGGGCGTTCTTCTCGACCAATGACAGCCAGAGTAATACGGCTACTTGTGTGTGTGATTGTGTGCGTGTGGAGAAAACTGCATTACGAGTCAACGAGTTTATAGGTCTATGACACAAGCTGACCCGGCCCCTTATTGTTTTTTTTACGGTATATTTATACTTTGAAATGATTAAGTCAGACCTTTTGGTTATAATCAATATTAACAGTCTATGGTCATCACTGACTTATTTTTTACATTTCGTCAGAGTTATACAACTGAAAAGCTGACGAAGTGGTCCCACGAGTTGGTGAGAAATGATTTAAACCTTTGGGCAGTAGGTGTCGCTGTACAATTAGTTTTTTGTTAGTTTCGGCTCAATTATACGGAGCCCCCGAAGTCCTGAAAAGTAAAAATAAAAAAATACCTTGTGCGCACAAGATAATTATAATTATGATGTGCGCAATTCATTTTGAATTAATTTGCCTCGGCAAAGAGTTCAGTCCATACAGCCGTATGGAGATAACTCAACAAATCAAGTTTAACTTTAACCTAGGAATGTCATACAGTGATATTTAGGGTACTTAGAAAAAAACCCCTCTGTTCACATGTTTGTATTTGTACATGTTAATGAAGTAAGTTACAGTACAATTCTATAATTTATAGAAAACGGGTGCTTTGAAAAGTATTTGACTGAAGTGCTTAGGCAAACCTTACTTATTGACACTCGTATCAATAAGTACGTACATAATTATCATAATTACAAGATATTAACTTGTGCGCAGAGAAGATTTTTTTTTTTTTTAACTTTTCGGGACTTCAGGGTCTCCGTACAATTAAAGCTATTATATTAAAATATTGATGGGGGCATCAATATTTTAAGAGGAAAAGTTGATTGATGAAGCTGCCATATTTTTGCCAACCTTTTTGATAAGTAATTTCCTGTTGCCATTCTTCAGATTGGGTGATGTGGTTGCCAACACGTGTAGACTACAAGGATGACTCTTGCTGGATACGTTTTTACCACTTCTATAAACCCAACTTAAAACTCACAAAAAATATCGTATTCTGACAGTCAAATATGCATGTTTGTGATTTGTGAAACACTGTAGAAGTTGAACGGAGATGAGAGCCATGCTCATATTTCCCCACTAGGAGGCTCCTATGCAAAATAAATATGTTGGCCCGTGTTATTCCCATGTTATTGGTAATCAGCCACAAGACACATTTATTTCCAAAAATGTTTCAGGGAAAACATCCCTTTCCTGTAGTAGCTTACTCAACTGAATTTCAAAATCCTTCTTATAGCTTTATTTAATGTAACCTGTCAACAGCTGTAAATACATATAAGAAGAAGAAGTATTTTTTATACTCTGTTATTGAGACATGCTTAACACACATAGGCTGAAATACACACATGCACAAACAGGATCCTATGGACATGCATTAAATGAGAGATGTCAGAGTGAAGGGGCTGCCCACAACGATCACTCCTGATATGGGGGGTGGGGGGGTTCAGTGCCTTGCTCAAGGGCACCTAATTTTTGCTTAGGAAGTGATCTGGCACCTGTCCAGCTACCAGACCAATTTCCAGATTTGGTCCGCCCCGGGACTTCAACCGCCACCTTTTTTTACACGAGTATATATTAGTTCTCTCTTTTTTTTATTGTTCTGTTTGGTTTATTGCTTTTAATTTTTTGTATTCATCTCTCATTACCACTTTCAAGGTATACTTGTTTGTACTGGTACAGATCATAATTAGCCTATCATCTTGAAAACAATACATCTTTGGCAATGTGATTTTATTTTCAGTTTAGTTGGAATAACTTTGAAAAATTAGACTGAATAAGATATCATCAGGTGAAACCAGCTAATCAGGAAGTGTTCCTGAATCTGGTCTAACTCCATACTTAAAAAGTTATGTCTCCATGCCCTGGTGGACATCTTATATCACACACTTGTTTTCTAAGAGCAGCTTAACCTGATTCGCTAATGAGGCATGGCTCTCCAGATCCAAATAATTTAATTAATCCACAAATCGACGAGGTCAACAAGACTGTCTTCATAGGGGTCATCAGGCACTAATCAAAAGTAATCATTCACTTATACAACCTCTTTATCATAAATATACAAGTCCAGTAATTTCAATGAGTAAAGATCCAATAAAGTTTACTTGATCTACAGGGAACAACAATGAGTTAGGTCGATGACGTGTAAAAATAAAGTGACCTCAACAATGTTCGGCAATAATAACGCTACACATTATTTTTGTTTTATATTTGCAATCAAATAATTTACCACTAGATGGCAGTGTTGAGTCATAGAATTACCTACGGGGCAAAAGTCAAAACACCAGTCCCCTGTTGTAAGGTTTAAAGGCTGTTTATTTGCTCGTTTTTTTCTTAGTTTTGCTTTTATTTATTTTTCAAAGCCTCAGGTTTTCCTTCAAAGAAACAAATCGATGTCTTAACCTGATAATGAAGAATTGCTAAATATATCCAAGTCGATACGACTGTGTGGCATTCATGACATTTCAGAGAAACCGCAACTTTCCATCTTTTACATTTTCTACAGGCTTTAATGTGTGTGGGATTCTGAAAGGGTTACTTCTCCTCTTGTTTCCCATTTAGGTACCGAACATGTTAAGTTGTAAGGAAGGCAAACTGAAGAACTTTTTGGAGGAGAATGGATGTATAACAAGTTAAATGTTGCTGCCCTGTGCCTACGAAAATATATTTCGATTTAAGTTTTTCTACAATTAATATTGCAACAAAGTTAAATTAGCGTGAAGGTTTTTGCATGTACGAAAGGCCTAGTGCGATGTGTAAACAAATTACATACATTAAGTAAGTTAGCTGTTTCCACCTCTGATTCTAAAAAACTACAATTTGTATCTAGCGACCTGAGCTTGAGCGCGCGAAGTATTACGAGCAGCTCGTGAAGGCATCGTGCCTATCACATGGCAGGTGATAGTTGAGGAAGCTCGCGCTTCTGTACAGCGTCTAGCACAGACGAGGGGCAACTCTTCAGTTCAGAGCACCTTGCATGTGAGTGTGTTTTAAGTGTGTGTGAGGGGCATGTGTGTGTGTATGTGTGTGCGTTTGTTTGCAAACTTTAACTAAAAGTGTTTGCGGCAAACAAAGCTGAAGGATATATTTCGATAAAGCTTCAGAGGAGTCGCATTTCGTAAGTAATAGAACTGAATGATGCTAATTACTGTACTTATTTAGTTGTCTAGTCTTGAAGGTTAGCCTTCAGTTTTTTGTTTTCTCTTTCTATGAGAGTTAATAGTGTGTAGTGTGGGAGACAACTTTACTATAATTATTACATTGTAACAAACAACCAAGTCAATACGGTACATTTAAAGGACTCGGTTTTTATTTGCTCAGTTTCAGATAAAAGACGTAAGTAAGGCTACATGCTTAACATTTAAGGCATTACAAAAGGGATAGGCTATTGATATAAGTAGTATATTGTTAAATGTAAGAACATTTGATAATATATATGTATTTCAACTAAGTCAAGGTGATCTGGTTTGCAGTAAGGAAAGCATAGCCCCCCCCCCCCACGATTTCTCATATACTAAACTATTCCTACTTAAAATGATCATTGTACAAATCCTGTAACTGTTATGTACTGTTGCATTTTCACATTTTATTAGAACTTGTATGTTAAAAACTTCCAGTTAATGTGTCTTGTGTACACGTGAATGCTGCAGGGTAGAAAACATGGGACATTAATTGTGACTCTTGTGTCTCTCCTCTTGCTCAGCCATGTAGCCTACTGTCAGCTTGGCACTATTAAATGATGTTTAGTTGCACTGACACATGCTGTGTAATTGCAGATCATTAATTTCTGACAGCGTGGGTTAAGGGGGGAGGGAGAAAAAGAGGGGAAGCTGATATGCAAATGGAAGAATATCAAGGCTGATGTGAGGCTCCCCTCTGCTGAAGCATCTGCTGTATCTATCTAGCACTGGAGATCGTGTGCTGCACAGACATCACAGACAGGCGACTCGAGAGAGCTAAAGGAGCCTCCTGCCACTGAATACAAAGGCCTGGGGTTCTTTTTTATTGCAAATCTCATTTAAAAGGGGGCGAGTTGAAAGGCATCATTGCCACTGACGACAGTGAATTGATTAAGGCTGCTTTGCTTGGCACTTGGGTGGCATTAGAACTGTGAAACAACAGAGGAAATACAATCAGCAGCTGAAGTGGTGGGAATGAATACATGCAGTAAATTTATGTTGAATTTATATTGTTAAACAGTTTTTGAAAAATGTGTTCTTTTAGTGGTATTAACCCACTTCGGAGTAGTTTTTTGAAATATGTCTATGCACAAATGCATGAATAGAGCACACACTGGATCAGCAGATGATGGCACTCATCCCTGTGATCAAAGCCGTCTTTGTAATACCAAGACTGGTGGTTTTTCTCTGCAGCCATATAGGTTTAGATGATTGCTCTGTCATCTTAACTACTGCTGCTAATCACACCACTACTGTAGTTCACAGGAGGTAATCTACTGTTCCCTGCTGGTGGAGAGAGCCAGAGAAAGAGAGATGAATAAGAGAAGAATGAGAGAAATAGGAGAGATTAAGGCTGAGAAATGGCTTTAAAAAGAGATGAAGGAGAAAGAGCAAGAGGAGGAAAAGGGTAGAGAGCAGGAAGACACATAAGGCTGTTAATCTACACGGAATAATCCTCATCTTGCTAAGGGAGAGGAAGAAAAGATACTGGCAATGATAGAGGGAAAAAACATGAAATGAAATGACTAGTATATTAGAGGATATCTTTGGTTTGCTGTTGAAGAAGGAAAAAGGAGGAAAGGAAATGAGAAAATAAGGTGGTAGAGAAGAGTAGAGGATAGATGCGACAGGCTGAAGTCCTATTCCTGTCATAGAGAAAAAACAAATGAAATACTTCATTGAATTGCACGTGTGTTTGTTTTTACAGTTTCTTTGCATATTTAACAGTCCATATTGTAGCAACCCAAAATACAAGTGGGGACAAGATCAGTTAAGGGTTTAACATGCGATTATGTAAGGTGCATTGTGTTAGAGTTTTACGGAGCGATTTATGGAGGTAATTGGTCTCTTGCAATATTTGCATACTATCCAAGCTGTCCATTCTTTGAGTGATATTCAGCAGCATTTTCAGGAGTTTTCACTCTAAATATTACAATATTTTTACAGTGTTGAGTAGTGCCTGATGGCTGCCTCCTGGTGACCAATCCCTTTTCCTTCAGAAGAGCTGGATGCATGAAGAAGAAAAAATAAAGTGGTTGATTAAAGATGGATACAAATGTACAAGTTTGGAAAAAATAATTTCAAGATGCCAAATTGTTGTTAATCTAATATGAAACACAGCTTTTTATATTTAAAAAATACTTTTCTAATTTATCTTCTATACCAAACATAACTGAACTTATCTGTTGTTACTCGGGGCGGCTGTGGCTCAGTTGGTAGAGTTGTCGTCTCTCAACCAGAAGGTCGAGGGTTGGATCCCCAGCTCCTGCAACAACATGTCCGATGTGTCCTTGGGCAAGACATCAAACCTCAAATTGCTCCTGCTGCTTCGTCAGCGGCGTATTAATGTGCATGTGATTAGTTACTTCTGATGGTCTCACTACATAGCAACCACTGCCATGGAGGGGAGCTAGAGTGGGAATATAAGGTAAAAGGGGAATGTTAAATAGAGGGACAAGGATGACAAAATATTTTAATACTATATGCAAACATCATTTCTGGTTTTTATTTAGTCTCCTAGCATCAATAAAATACTTGTTGGTTAACTGCCAAAGCTAGAGCCCCTTAACAAAACAAAACGCAGAACCAAAGTAGAAAGTCCAAATGAACATACCCTCATTAAAGAGCATTTTCTAGTAAATAGTGCTGTACAGAAAGACATTTTGCACATGGTTTACAAGCTTACAGGCAACTTATAGTTTGGCAAACTATCAGTTTAAACTATACTCTTACTGTTTATAGGCCAAAATCACTCATACCTTTTTCTAAATGTAAGCAAAGAAGAACAAAACTGTGTGGAATTGTGTTTGCCTTGAAACAAGGATATGAACCTCCTGATAAAGTAGTTACACTAAGCCCAGTGCCAATAATCACTCCAGGAGATGTGGCCAGTGTCAATATTTGATCTGGATTTGATTCCACAGTATTATTTATCTTAACTTTGCCCTTTGTTGCAGGAATTTTAGGTACCCAATTTAAGGCTCATTACTTTTACTAGACTGGTGTTTCTGCAGGTTTTGAATATAAAGGCAAGTCTCAATTAGAGGCCCCACTGCATTTAGAGTTGAATAGTTTATTAATCAAACATAAATAAACAAGGGAGTCTCTCTCTCTCCCTCAAAGTGCAGCAGGTTGGTATAGAAGGGCTGTCTTTCAAAGTAACATCAAATCAGTGATTTGTCTGTTTTTTGCGTTTCAATGTATGATAGCCATGGGTTCACGGCTCTATCTTTTATGATAGTCTCCCGCTTTTTTAACTTAAGCAAGAAGAAGAGTTTACAGAACTCAGCCGCACTAAACTAGAGCAGACAAACATTAAGAGAGGGATCAGAAATTCAGGAAGCCTGAAAAAGCACATCAGTTTATAAAAGGAGATCTCACATTGAAACAACGTTGACCAATTTACTTAAGTGAGAAAATTGCCTTTTTTGGTGAACGGTAGAAAATGTGGGAATTAAGAGAAAAGAATGAGATATACATGGTTCCACAGCTTTTGATTTATTCCAGTCACTGGCTATTCTGGTGAATCTCCTGTGGATGCAAGGAGACAAATTCTCTACATTGTCATCTAAATGGAGATGTGAGGAGTACTTTATTTGTTTGGACATAACAGATGGAGTAGTATCTTCTTCTTAAGACCTTATGCAGAGCGTTGTCTGTATCCCACATGAGCATCAGTTCCTGACTGGAGCAGAAGGAGTACATTGACAAAGTATTTTATGAAAAGCCTGAGATCTGGATTGGCTTAGCTGCAAGTGTGTCTGTTTGTTTGTGTGTGTTTGTGTTTGCTTGCTTCTTGGTGGCATTTACCTGGGACCTTCAAAAAGACAGGAACACACACACCCTACGCTGTATCTTCTGTGACTGTAACTTTATCCTGTAATGTGATCTGACTCTGTTCTTGTATAGATAGCTTGTTAGCAGGTTGTCACCGTGACTCTGTGTAACTCTAGTCTCCTGTAGCTAAGGTGCCGTCCTCTGAAGAGTAGCGCTTCACTGTTTTGTCCTGCTCTGCATGCTTGGCTGTCATTGTGGAGTTTGACCACCCTGCTAGCTTGTGTTAAGCCTTTTCTCAGTCAGTGGAAAACTGGTTCTCTTGAGACAGTATTCTGGATGGAGGCTAATGAGGATGCCAGTTGACTGCGCTCACTAGATGGCTGGCCAGAATCCTTAAGCTCCATTTGAATCAGCAGGCAGACCACAAACAGTGCATGGTCTCTTTCTGCTTATTCCTCTGAGGTCCAGCAAGGGAGGCAGTTTACCATTATTGCTAATCGCTTAAAGAATCATATTATGTTATGGACCAAGAAATGACTGTGTTTATGTTTCATACTTAAACGCCACAAAGAAAAAGAAAGTCTTGCCTGGAAGTTGTTTAACGCTAACTGCTGGCTTCACAACAATCACGTAGAAATTCACATCAGGTCCCTAAGGATTATAACATCTATCAGAAAACGTTGGACGGTGATTACCAATTGGTTCCGAGATAAGTTGTTGTTGTACTTGGTTAGGAATTTAATTAGATCAGAACATAACTTGTCATCACACACATTTCACTTGGAGAAAGTTGACTATGAATTAAAACAGCCCAAACTTCCAAAGTCTACATTTGAGCATTAGCTTTTTAGTGCAACATAAATACGGGCACACACATCTGAATTGCCTCGATAGCACGTGTGCTTGTTACAACTATGATGCCTTGCTGTGTCATCTCATCAGCGTAAACACATGGCAGAATGAGTCCACTATTGAACTGTCTAGTTCATTACTCACAGTTGGTTCCATTGGCTTTTTCTGTTCCCAGCTAAATGCTGATTGGTTAGTCGTAGCTGTCACATGAGGTTGTGACTGTCTTGAATGTGGATGTATTAAGTGGTGTTGACATGTTTTTACAGCACTGGCTTGCTGACAAAAGTCTTTGAGCTCTCTGCTGGTTTCTATGCCCAAGGCCATGTCAGGGCCTCAGAATGAACTGGAAAGAGATGCAAATGCATCTTTCAAAGCAGGTCCAGATGTAATCAGCATCTCTTTTGAAAACACAAAACTGTACTTTGATTCCACATGTTGCTCTGAATAAATCCATTCTTTATTTTTCCTTTTTTCTCGAACAACAGCTTTAAAGGGGAAAATAGGCAAAGGGCAGAAATTACCAAGATTTAAATGGAAGTTTTAACAAAAAGCTAAAGACCCAGCTCTTTTATGAACACCTTTGCACTTGATGATAATGATGATGACGATGATGACGATGGTTTTGATGGTTTTGATGCTGAACAACTTGAAATACTTCAAAATGTGAAGTGCTCTGCTTCTGTGCACTGCCTGTCAGCACCTGTGTCCAATCAGACTTTAAGCTGTATGTTTGTACTTACTGACTTTGTGTCCTCCTCTCTAGATCCTTGCTTGTGTTGTACTTACTCTCTGATGTCTGTGCAGGTTACTCTCTGATGTTCATCGCTTTTGTTTTTTGCTCTGTTATGAGGCCTACAAAGTACTGTAATTTCTTCTTCAGGCAGGAATTCATGCAATGAGGCCGCTCTCCTGTGATTACAGTCCTGAAGCTGTAAAAGCCGGTCTGTACAAACTAGAGGTTTTGAAGGTAGGAGGGCAAAAGCTTATTGTCTTTGAAAACATTAAAAATACAGCACAACCTCTTGGGGTTTTAACCCAAATATTGAATTGGTCACTCCTGTTTAAAAATTCATGTACATGAATAACATTTGTTGGTTTACTGCTTATGATTTTTCTGCTTTATTCATGAGTCCTTTCATATTCTGGAACATTCTGAAGGCCATAACCTAAACAGAAAATACATTACTTTGTTTTTAACACTCAAAAGCTCAATATAAGTACCTTTTATTTCCATAAATCCACAGATATTGATTTGTGCTTTCCTGTTCCTATATAATACTGCCACGGACTTTTTTCATAACAGTACCTGATCACATTTTAAATTAAGAAAATGTAATTGACATGTCAATGATACAACTTAAAACATGAAACAGGTTTCACTGGTTTGGCTTGGTAAGCTAGTGTTACAGCAACTTGCTCCCCCAGCAAGTGATTTGATCACAACTTGGGATGCAATGATTCGAGGTTTGATGGTACCATTACAGTCTGAGAAATAATCATGGTTTCATGATTATCACAATTATATTGCATTAATGAATTTCCAAACATTCCCAATAGCACAATTTACGCGTGTGTGTGTGTGTGTGTGTGTGTGTGTGTGTGTGTGTGTGTGTGTGTGTGTGTGTGTGTGTGTGTGTGTGTGTGTGTGTGTGTGTGGAGAAGAGAACCGAAGGGAAGCATGTTGAGCTGATAAAAGTCGTAGGCAATGTAAACAAACATTAATATAAGTTAGAGAATACATGATATTTCCCCAAACATAGTTTAAAAAGGGTAATTCATTTTAAATAACTCCCTGGTCATTCTTGGTGTACCTGAAATGCCCCTGTCTTTGATGCAAAGCTTTGCTTTACATAATAAAGCTACCTTCTGTGTCTCTTGAAAAGCATGGTACATCAAGTAAGTGCACCCCATGTCTTACTTTGTTTCTGATCCATGCAGGTAACAGAATATATTTTGCTGCTGGCCCCTTTTTTGGGAGAGAGAAACACCTGTGTAGCAGAGCCTATACAATCAAATAATTGTAATCTTTAAAGCACAAGTAAAATAGTGGAACCAGTTAACCACTGCATCCTTAATAGCACTTGTAGAAACACATATTTTATACATTGTGGGAAGGAAGTTTGCTATTGGATGTGTCAGAATACATTCACTGATTTACTAATCCCTATTTAGTTACTGTCGCTGGGATTGCCAAGTACAAATGTCATAGGGCACTAGAATACCCAAAGATCAGAAAGCTCGAGAACTTATATGCACTTGAGGCTGTTATTTTGTTCTGCCTGACAAACTCGCTCTCACTACTGCTGCCCAGTACTCTGCTTCTGTGTGAATGTGTGTAACAAAGCTGTGCAACATCTCCTGTCAAAGTAATTTCACTCTTGTCATCACACACAGATGCGCAAACACACGTAGACACACACTCACACACAAAAAAGCACACACAATGTCTATCTCTGCGTTGTGTGAGACCTAACTAACGATCTTTGGTTAGCGTACATGTGATGAAGTGGAAGACCTAAATATAGTCAAGTAGACTAAAGTCAATAATAGATTTATCCAAACCTTTTCGTATTGTTCTGTGAAATGTTCACAGTGTGAAATAAAGAAAGCATTGATGTGACGTTGGAGGCTGCATGTGTTTTTGATAGAATTAACATGAAGACTTGGTTTAGATCAGGTGGTAGAGCAGGTGCCTCATAAACAGAGGCTACAGTCCTCATCGCACTGGACACAGGTTTGACTCCCGATCCTGATGCAGATTGGTGCTTGTCATCAACCAGTTTCTATCTCCACATTCCTGTTCCTCTGTTTGTCTTATCTAATAAAGGTGACCCATGAAAAAAGAAAGAAATGACAAAATAAGTTTTTAAAAATGTTTACAGTTATGTTATTCCCTGAATATACCCCACCTTAAGCCTTTTTTCACATCTGCACTCTTGAAAATTTCTTGAAAGTTTCAGGACAGGCGGCCCATAAAACTTCTCTACTTGCCTGTTCACACGCACCTCACAGTGGCGGTAGAAGAAGCAGCGTCTGACACTATGATGACAGTTAGTGACTTCATATCAACAATACGTGTCATTTAGCGTATGAAAAATGAAATATTAGCATTGAAACACCTCCAAAAGGCTGCAACATAATAACTGCTTAAGTTTCAATACCTGAATTAGCTGACTTTACATCTATGGTGTTCTCACACAAAACTCCTTAAACTCTCCAAAATGTTCAGATGTGCTACATGTGTGAATGCAAACGACACATTTTTTTCACCCTGGCTTTACCTGGGAGTTTTCCTAAAAGCACCAAGTGAAGTTTCTGTGTGAAGTCAAAATGAGCTGTTATCCCAGCAAGAAATATTCAGGAAAATTCATGGCTAGCAATTGATCGTCATGCACTTAGTCAAACTTCTTCGACTCAAACTGTTCTTTACCGTTAATTTATTGATAATGTGAATACATCCTGTTGCTCAGGAAGATTTCAGGGGCAGATAATCCTGACATTTTCAGGAGGACATGTGTACCAACCTGTCACTCAGGTTTGACGCCCCTGATTGTGTCAGCCCCAGTACAGTTGTTTTAAATAAAGAAATTGCTACAGAGACCAAATGTTCTTTGTACCAGGCTGTAAACATATTTAATTCTGATGTAAGGGTATGCATTATACATCATGGCCTTATGGGGGCTGACTCTTTTTAGAGCCACCCTGCAGAAGCCCTCAAAGATGATCACAACTAAAAGTCAGAGAAATCTGACTTTTATCTATCTCTATGTACTGCAAGCTAAACTAGTATGTTGGGTCTAACATCATTTGCCATTAAGCTACCAAAATTGCCATGTGTTAAAAAATATGAAAACACTACTACAGTAAAGAAAAGAGAGAGGAAGGAGAATACTTTTAGTAAACTAAAGGAGATAAGAGGGAACATCCTCATCTTAAATGTCAGTGGTCCCATCACATTGAAGTTAACTGGTGAAGAATCTGGTGTTTCCTGTTGGCTTATTCTACTTGTGTGCGTGCATCACACACACAGAGACACACAGACATACAGACACACACAGTTGTATTTACCCTGTGTGACAGGAGGGCCTGCGGGGTTTAGGGCTGGCCTATAGCTGTTGACACTAATCCAAACAGGCTAAGCCAAATGAGGAGGAACGGTAAACTAACACACACACACACGCCCCTCTCTCCCCCCTCGCTTTGTCTCCCTCTCTCTCTCTCAGTGTGTTTGTGTATGAGTTTCTCTCTGTTAATGTTTGACCCCTCTTCTCAGCCTCAAAGGTTCACATCACATTCTGGCATTTCCTGTTCTCACAGGCCGTCCCAGTAATTGAACCTTGTGAAGGTTTTGGTGATGCTAGAATAGTAAATGTCAAGGTTTCCCACTTTGCAAAACAATGACAGCTTTATGTGAATGTTTGACAAGTATGTTCATGTAATAATTAACATGTAGACAACCCAGAGTCTCAGCTTGTGTGTTATTGATTCAATCTGAAGGAATGTTTGTGGCATGAGTTTTGTTTAGTAAGTCTAGTGCTAACTTTTTACCACTGAAGGTAGCATTTGGCATTTGCTTTGATGTGTGTTGTAGTTCATCATTAACATTAGGGCCTGACCGATATGGGATTTTTGGGGCCGATACCGATATTAGGGAGAAAAAACATCCGATACCGATATATTGACCTACTCCTTTCTTAGATTTATCTTCGATCCTAAGAGATACATACACATTTATTGCATTGATCCTTCAAATGCAGTTATCAAACACAACTGGAAAGTAACTACGCATGTACTTGTATTGCTGCTTGACAATCAATCAATCATTATTTGTATAGCACCAATTCATAACAAGTGTTACCTCGAGATGCTTTACAAAAGAGCATATGGGATAATATGTAGACACGATTTCTATTCCTTGTGTTCCTGTTGTCCACACTTCCTTGCCGCTAAGGTGGGGTCGGAGCAGGCCGTGCATGAATGAGGACGGCGATGGTTGTGGGGACGACACAGTCCGATGGTGGTGGCTGGGCGTCGGGTGGTGGTTGAGGGATGACACGATACGATGGTAGTGGCTGGGCGCTTGTTGCCGAGCAGACTAAAACATCTGCATAAAAAATAGAAAAACGAAAATTCCACGAACCTGACCCGATTCCAGCCCGAAGGTATTTCAAGAAATGACAGCCCGACCCGGCCCGAACCCGTCGGGTCGGGGTCGGACCCAATCAGGTTCGGGAAGAGAATCAAAGCTCTAGGCCTCTGGTGATTCCTGGCCCTACTAATTAACATATATAATGTGTGCATAACCAAATGTCTTAGATTCATTATGTATGTATGTGACGGGCTGGAATAATGCCCTCAACCTTCTGTTCCTGTCAGGCAAGTTAGAAAACAAACTGCAGACGAATAACTGCAGATCTGGACTGTTACTGGTTCACTGCCTCCCTTCTCTACATTTCCTTGTGTGTCAAAATCAACAATGCACTGGTGGATGAACCCACCTTTTATATTTGCAAGAAAAAGGTGAAAAATCTTGACATGCTTATTTATGCTGGTTCTGTTATTTGACTGGATTTCATGTGTACATTTACCATGTTATGAATGAAATGTTAAAGACAAGGAAAAAGGCATCACACAATGGCTTAAAGAATCCATATTTTACTAAATATACTAATTGCACTTTTTTGAGAAGGAAAGTCCTCTCTAATAGTATAACTTAATATAACTGCGGTGCAGCTCTCTTCAGATAAAAATCATCGTAGGTCTATCTCTGATTCACACAAAACATTCATGTGCTGATTGTTATATTTCAATGTTTAAAATGTCTTTTTTTTTAACATGAAGATTGTAAAGTTTGATTAAAACAACCTATATTATATATAATACAACGTATAAATTAAGACTGATGAGACTGAAACACTGTAAAAACTTAGCAACAAAACGTCCTGGATGCATATTTCTAGTTTTCTCCAGTTTATTTTGAAGTGATTGTCATGGAAGTTAGTTTGTTCCATCTAGTGTTGTTAAGAACGACCTGTGATAGTACAGCCTGTAGTGTTTCTTAAGTCTGGTGATCGGCTTCTCCGGGCGATCCCGTTTTATATTCATTTAAATGTTGAACGTATTCGACCGCAAGCCAACCCAAACTGTCCCCACACACCTGTTTGAAAGAAGGTGATTGTCTTGTAGCTCTGCTGTGTCATGTTGCTACAGTATGTTACGGGGCTTCTTCATGTGTTTTGACTTCTTCTTCGTTTGTTGTTTGATAGTGATTAGTAAACAGTTAAGAGCAGATTTCTGCCACCTGGATTGGGGTGTGAATTGCCTTTTATCGCCTTTTATCTCCACTTAGACATATATGTGGTGTGACTGCATGCACCAAACTGTTACGGTTCGAGACAAATACAACTACAGGCCTAGTTGATACTGTTCAAAATTGCAATGTGCTAAATTAACATGGCTAACTTTTTGAGTTTGTGTGCTCTAAACCAGGTGAGTTAGTTAACCTGCTGAATAGATTATTGTCTTTGTCTCAAACAAAGAGAGAACTTGACCAGCTGCAGTCTATTTTCAGTGTGCTGTGTTCCAGTTGGCCTTACTCATAAGTGAAGTTCATTCCTTATTGTCTTCTTTGATTCATTGTTTTATTTCTGCCTCCAAAGCAGCTCTGCCTCTGAGAAACGTTTATGGAACAAAACTGTAATCTGTACTGCAGTTTCTGTCACAACATAATCTTTAAAAGCTGTTAATAAAGAGCTGACACTGGTGAAATTAATGTGGAAAATGAGTATGTTTCACCAGCTGTGTGTGCCTGTGTTTCTCCATCCGATTCTGATTACAGTAAGGGAGCCTGATAATAAGTAATAAGTTTATGTTAACAGTCCAGAGGCTAAGTGTTGTACATCAATCCGCTCAGTGTCAGCTCATATCAGCTCTGCTGTTTGCCTTTGTTGGAGGAGCTCTGCCTTGGGTGAAATCTTTTTTTCCACTTTCTATTTTAAGTTTATCTCTTCTTCACTCTGGTTCTTTATCTTTCTCTTCTTCTGACTGTGTATCTCTTTCTTTCCTACAGTATGTTAAGTTGCATCATGCTATGATATAATTTAATAATGTTGATCATTACACCACGACCCATAGTTACCCACGACACTAAGTAACTATATTGCTTTGCCATATAATATACTTATAGGTTCACTAAGCAGTGAACAGTGTTTCAACAAACACTCACAGTTCTTATCTGGTGCATAGATTGATCGTATCTGTAGGTGCCCTTAGGCAGGTTGTTCCCCTGATGATTACTATAGTCAAACAGAACCTGACTATACAAAAAATGTGGTAGTACTGGATACCTGCCAGGTGTGAACGTTTGTATTCGTTAACAGTTGTAACTCTGCACACTATCCTTCAGGCTGCTGTTAAAAGTTTAAGCTTGAAAGTCAACCTGAGTGTCAATGCATCAAGGCATCATTTGTTTTATCAAAGCACGCTTTTATAAAAAACAAAGGGAAATGAAATCCTAAGGAATCATTATATGTTACAGGTAAAGTTTCTAAAAAGACTTTTTTATCTGCTCAAAGACTTCAAGTAGTCCTCAAGTAGGGCAATGACAGGTTCTCTTTGTAATACTGAATCAGTCACAGCATCTTGTTCTTTTACCTTACAAGTGTTTCATGTTCATGTTCATGCAGGACTAGGAAAAACCAAGACTCACAATCTCGCCAGTGCAGAGACTCTGTATTTGAGAGAGCTGTGTTTTATTAACGGGATAGTATCCTTAAAGACGATGAGGAATTACTCCTGCACACTGTCTCGCTTCATGCTCACATATTTCTTAAATCTCAAAACGTTTCAGTCGAACCGACCCTCATCAGGTACTGTATGATGCCTTTTTTCCAGCCATCATACCTGATGAAGGTCAAAATGGGACAGCTATGACCCGCTGTGATGTAATCAGTCTTCAAATGAGCCCTCCGAAGGATGCAGCCCCTTAATTTGGAGATACAACGTTACCAATGGAGAGTCATAAACATGCGATCAGTCACTTATTAGACATTGACATAGAATGTTTTTAATCTACATTTTTATTGCAGACTTTACATTATGCTCACTTACTGTATAATATTTACCTTGCTCCTTTAAAATGATATACATTACAAACTAATTTTTAAAAATCTTACTGAGTGAAGGTCTGTCATTCTCTTGTTGGGGAGTGGTTGGGCGTCACCCTAGCACCCTCTATTGACCAGCCGTCAATGCACTTCTGCCAATTGGGACAACAGACATCGATATTGATCTGTTCATCTGTAATGTCAGTTATAGATTTTCCCCAAATTCTCCTGATGATTAAAAAAAAAAGGTAATTAACATCATGCTGATTACTTTTCTGGGGTCTATTATGAGATATTTTTTTCCAAAGCAAGATGATTTGAAGTAATGTTTCAATGTTCACATTTCTGTTTGTTACCCTCGTGATGATCATTGACTAGCAGTCATGTGTTGTTGTGTGTTGTGCTTCATTAGCCTCACTGTGAGAGCAAACCAGATTACATCAGAAATGAGAGAAGTCAACTGAAGTGAGCAGAGTAGGATAACAGTGAAGGAGAAAACAATCAGATAGAATATAGAGTGGGCAGAAGACAAAGCCGTATGTCCTTGACAGAACTGAGTAGAATCAAATGCACTATCGCAGGATTAACTAAAATAATACAGTAAAGAATACAGCAGTTCAGCACAGAGAAGCACAATGAGTGCAGCGCAGGGAGCCTCATGAAGCCACACATCAGCCACGGTTCACAGATCACACCCTCCCCAGAGTCATACACTAGAAAAGATAATCTAACCAGTGTTCAAGCCCACAGACTTAGCTTTGAGATGATACTTTTTATAGCTTTTAGCTCTGTGAATGTCTGATGGTCTGCTATGAGCCTGAGGAGTAAGTAGCCCACTAACTGAGAAATAAATCTAACGAAATAAAAAAGCTATGCCTCGCCTCTTACAGTCTTCACAATGCAAATTCTTCAACATGCAGTCAAGCTTTATTTTTATTTTTTTTATTTAACCTTTATTTAACCAGGTAATTAACCCATTGAGATCAGGATCTCTTTCACCAGGGTGACCTGGCCAAGAGGGCAGCAGCACACGTCATAATAAACAGTACATGATTAATAAACAGTTTACAAATAATAAGTTAAGGAAATAGCAATTTACAATGTGCAAATGGGTTTACAGATAAAGTGCAGAGTCGTGATGACAGATTACAATTTCAAAAACACAGGCACTGTCCGATTGTCTCGCGTTTTTTGTCCTTTAAGATTGAGCCAAAGGCTTCAAGCGAAATGAGTTCTGCCATTTTCAATTCGTTCTGGAGAAAGTTCCAAGCAGAGGGAGCAGCAAAACTGAACGCTCTTTTTCTGAGCTCAGTGCGGACACGAGGAACAGACAATTTAACAACATCACAGGAACGCAAGGCATAGTAGCTTCTGGCTCTTTGAAGGTATGAACATAAATAAGAAGGTACTAAACCAAGAAGCGCTTTATAAATGAGACTCAGCCAGTGTATATACCTTCGCACCTTCAAGGATGGCCAGTCAGATTTAGTGTACAAAGCTGAAGGGTCCAAGAGCAATTTAACGCTTACGTCTTTAAAACATAATATAAATAAGTTAAATAAGTTTAAATTCAATGTTCATGCTACTTTATCTGCTGCTATCACACTTTTCCTTTTACATTACACAGTTTGTTTCAAGTATTATTGTTTGTTTTACATCAATTACATCAATGATGAGTTTAAAAAAAGGTGCCTCAAAGCTGTCTGCAATGTGGTCTTAAACAGTTCCCAAAATGTGCCATGCCAAGGACCCCCAGATAGCTTAGCCTCTGGCGGGGACCCCTTCCTGCTAAATGTCTTAAATTCCTTTTACATTACGATGGCAAATATCAGAAATTAAACATCCAACTTGCCAAAAGACGGCAGCTTGGTATTTTCAAGCAGTCTAGTTCTAAGATTAACTCTGCTTACGTCATACGTTCTTCAAGAAACCAGGCAGAATGCCTTTAGAGAGGATTTTCTTCGCAATGCTGCAGACAAAGTTTACTGCTTCATTTCATCTGCCTTCTTTGTTTGTTTAAACTTGTTGTTAAACCGACACCGCTCAAAACATGAGCTGTGCAGAAATTGCACAGTCATAGAAGTTGTTGGGGTAACAAGCGTGAATACATCCAAACTGATTAGCCTTTGTTGTGAGCATCCTTCATGAGATGTTGGCTCCACCTGGCAAAATGCACAGACCAACCAGTGAACCGATGACAGTGACGTATACACATGCTTGCTGAAAACACAGAACAGCATAGAACTGAGTTGTAGATTGACCTCGAGCTTCAGCAACATGGATCAGCCTATTGTCACCAATAGGGATGTAATGATTTACTAAACTCACGATACGATTCACGATACGATTCTCTCACGATTTATTTTACAAAATGAGACTGAAGACACATTTTGAGATGACTGAAAAAGATTCCTTTAATTTTTTCATGAAAACACCAATGCACCTCGTAATCTCTTTGGCTCTTGCACTGGTTTGTGCTGTTAGTGTGGTTTGGCCTCAGCAGCTGGCATGATAACGCCTCCTCGTTACAACCAAACGCCTCTGCTCTACAGCTGCTGACGCTCACGATATTACTGCGATTCATTTTTCAGAGTACCGATTTGAACCTTGACACCTTTGAATCGATTTTTAAATGCCTCACGATTACTCTTTACATCCCTAGTCACAAATATCTGATCTAGCTATTTGGGTCAGGATCGGACCGATAACTGATACCAGGAACAGATCGGTGCCTTACTTATTCTCAACACACCTAACACCGTGGGAAAGTCTGGCAAGGAATTCTTTAGAACCATCAAAAAATCTGGACTTTACTTAGGATTGTCGGAATGAGCCATTAGGCCAAAAATTGGCACAGTTACCTTGTAAGTGTGTACTCAACTTAAATGTGCTACCTGTCCAGCACTGTACAGCGGACAGACACTAATACATGAACATATTGGCGCTTTGAGCAGCAGATATTTTTTCCAGGAAAACCAGATCTGCCTGGAGAGTAAATACAAAATGATTACATATAAGAGATCTGTAAATAGCAAAAAGGTTTGCTAATATATTAGCTCTTAAAACTTAAGAAGGTAAAGTGGTAGACTCCTGAATATGTCTGGGAAGATTGTACATTATTGTAAATCAGAAATCATTCCACTGTGTTTAGTAAAACTGTCTTTAATAAACGTTGGCCTAAACCACAGTAGTTTGTAGAAGTTTATCAACTTTTTCTGTGCAATCAGCTAAGTGTTGAGCAGTAATGAAGATTTGTGTTTGCTGACAGTAATTTGCTGAGGATTTCTTATGGTTCTTTCTACCAGCGCTTATCATAAACCTGATAGCCATTTGGCCAATCAAAAGTTACATAGCTTAGAAATGGGCGCTCACTGTCAGCTGTGGGAAGAACATGAATGCAGACAGACACACTATACAGTATCACTCTTCCCTCTGGGCTCTTTTTCTCTTTGCTCCTTCTTGTCCCATCTATCTCTCATACGAGACCTGAGGTGAAGCAGCTAACATACAGATTTGTTTTCTTTTCTTTGATTCAGAAGTTTGTGAAAAAGATCTCATGATCTGGTTGTTTGCGTACACGTTAGGGCAGGGCGATATATCGAGTTTATAAGACATATAAATATATTTTCAAACTAGATGAGAGGTAAGACAATATCGTTTAAATCCAGTGTTTCCCCTACCACTCTTCTTTGGTGGCAAGATATGATTTTTGGTCCATATCACCCAGCCCTAGTACATAATGCTTGACAGATATTTGTTTCATTTACGCAGTGCATGTTAAAGAGGACATAATATACCCCTTCTCCACCTTTTCAAACAGTCCCCTGTGGTCTAAATGAAACATGATCATCTGTGCTGTGCTTTGGTCAAAATATAACATGAATCAAGCACCAGAGGAGGTTTGTGACCCTGTATAAACCAGCTCTCTCAGAACGCTCAGTTTTGGTGTGTGTCTCTTTAAATGCAATGAGCCCCCCTGAGTTTTCCCAGTAGACATCACTCCTCTGTAGTGAGAATAAAAATGGCAGACCTGCGCAAAAGTTTTTCTCTAGGCTGGAGGTGGAGTCCATGGGTGGAGAAAACAGGGGAGGGGATTTTTTTTACCACAATCCAACTTGTGATGTCACAAGTTGAGAAAATTTTAAACGGAGCACTTTTCTCTGTGTTGTAAGACTTATGCAGACCACAAACAAAGGATTGGATGGCTTTATTTCACATGTGGGTCGGTTACCCAAATATATGTTTAAAAACAGTGGATTTTTCATATTATGTCCCCTTTAAGGGATAATAGGGCATGGATACATGACAGTGGTGGTAACTATATTGTGTTTAGATGTCTGAAATTTGAAAAGTTGTGTAAGCTTCAGCTAAAGCAACTAGTGTTGATTTCTGAAAGTCAATGTGCTTGGACTGCAGGGTTCTGGATTTAAGGATCTGTAGTTAGTAGCTTATCCTTCACATTTCAGGTGGGAGGGAGAAGTAGGTGTCTGTTTAGTGTGTGTGTGTGTGTGTGTGTGTGTGTGTGTGTGTGTGTGTGTGTGTGTGTGTGTGTGTGTGTGTGTGTTAGTTTTGAATTCATAATCTTTTGTTGTCATTAAACTGCTGTCTTAACATGTAAACATGTTTGACCTGCTTGCTTGGGTGACAGGTTGTAGAGGATTAAGTAGCCAATCTGGTTGCCATTGTAGAGCCTGACCAATAAATCTGTTGGCTGTTTGATTCAGGCAGATACAGGTCCATTACAGATATACAGCATCAGTATCAGTATGCATGTTTTCTGACATGAAAAACATTTTTTTTAAACAAAAGGTGTTTGGGGTGATTTAAAAATTGTGTGTCACTTTGTCAGGGAAAAATGTGCTCCTACTCCACAGTTTGTGATACTCCCAGTACAATCTGCAGCACATGTAGCAGAGCACCTCAGTGGTCTGCACTAGAATTGGATGACTACAAAAATGAAAGTTACATATTTTTGTTTAAAGTATTGGTCTAAGATAGCAGTATCCTTGCAATGTCATATTCAGGGAAAATGCACTGCACAATCATTGTATGATGATATCAAAATCAATAATGTTTAACTTCTAGTGTTGAGCTAGAAGTCCACCTCTTAAACTATTAATATTGGACAAAATCCCATATTGGGCAGGCTACAGTTTTCTGATTTGGGTGTTTATTCATATTATTAGAGTTTTTGGGCCATTTAACAATTCAAACCAACTGAGCGTTGTGCGACATAAATAAATGTAGTCTTCACTTAATGAAAACTTTGTAGTTTCATCATGTCATTTCATTGAAATGTAGGTTCTTACCGATGAAAATAACTAGCAAAACCAAGCTTTCTTGCTGCATCAAGGACATTTGCTCCCTCATACATTTTTTGTCATATCTCAGTGAAGCTAGCTGTGTTAGCGTCCCTTTTCACTCAGGAGAGAGCTGTCACACTGAGGTGGGAGTAGTTGTAAGAAACAGGTCCGGCATCGTCATGTTTTGACAAACTTGTTTTTCTGGAGTATTTCTCTCTTGCTGGGAAAAGGTGTGTCTGTTTCTACATCAACCGAGACATAAACATGAAATCATGGAGCACAGACTGTTTAATATAACCTCAGGAGAAGATCCAGCCCTTCACTTTAACGCTTTTACGCTGGTATGTGATAGTAATTGATCATTACTTCTCAATGAAATAATTGACATGGCTATTAAGTGTATACTTATTCTAATTTATGTGGTACTCCACAACAGTCAGCACTGGTAAACTGCCATAGTTGTCATATTAATTGTCCTCTAATCCTTTGCATTATAATAATATTCTGTAATAGCTGCCTTAGTATAAACCCTCATGAGTTGAACTTTAATACACTGTCGCACAGTTAAAAACTACAAATTCCATTCCATTGGAGAACATTGTTGATAAAGGCCACACAAATTCATGCAATGCAAAAAAAACACATGTAGACAAATCACAGGTAAATAAGGAAATCTGAAAAAGTTTGACAACAACTAGACAGCCTTAAAAAGCTGCACAATGAGAAAACTAAATACAGAAACATTCTGTTACGTATTTAAGTAGTCATACGATTGGCAGAAACTTCATAAAACTTGGGAAAAATAAGTACCATTAGTTAATAAATTAGTATAAATAAACTTAGCAGAGCAAACCTCCCGAGAGTTTCAATATTGCACATTAAAGAAAACGTCTCAATAATAAATCCAGTACTGGGCAATATAGCTTACTCTTTTAAAGTATCCTTCTTTTTGTATATCCTTAAAGTCTGTATAAATGTTAAAAACACACACTCCACCTGCCTTTGTGGCAGCTCAGTTGCAATGCAAAGTTTTTTCAACTTGAATTTAATCCGACCAAAGAAATACAAAACCATCAAGTAACAGTTTCGTTAAAAAATTGCTTATGAAAAAGTTGGATAGAGATGATTATTTAACAAGATTCAATCCAAGATCTCAAGGACATTTGGAGAACTACACGCACGCACACACACACACACACACACACACACACACACACACACGCACACACACACACACACACACACACACGCACGCTCTGCTCTCTCTCACTCTTTCCCACAACATACACACATAAAATACGTTTCCACAAGCATAGCACAGATTGTGCAATAAAGGAGACTGTAGAGAGAGTTGTTTCAGTTGTCTTGGGCGGGAACAGGTCTTATCTCTATATCAGCACCTTTACATACTCCACACAGCAGAGTCATGAAGCAACAACAACTTCCCTGCTAACACACATTGTCCTTCTCTGAAACACACATGTTAAGACAAAGGCAGTGTTGTCTGGTTGAGGTCAACTGGTGTCACAGTGCTGTTTAACAGAGTCCTTCTGTCACAGTGTCTGAATGGCGCTGTCACCCTCAGTCTCAGCAAGAGTAACACTGAGCCATTCACATTAATAATAATACAATTAACACACAAACATATTGTAGGCAGACAAAATGATGGTATTGAAAGCATTGTTACTGGAAGGTTACTGGCAGCGTTTTGTACAGATTGTCAGAGTCAGCTGTCATGATGAGTTGTGGCTGTGAAAGTTAGTGCTAATGTAGATGAGCATTAGGCTGCTCGGCAGGAGGGTTTGTTCTCCCAGGGCATCAGTAGATTACATCACTGTCCTTCCCGGTGATTTCTGCATGTTGATGTGTATTCATCCGTAAGCCAGCATGACAGCGTGACAGCGGGATGAGAGCCTTGAAGGAGAGATGACAGAGAAGGGATGGGTGCCAGGCAAAGATGGGATGACAGGAGGGAACATGGGTGCATCGAAAATCATGAAACAAGGACGACAAGAGATGGAGGGGGAGATTGAGATGGAGGGAAAGCCAGAGGCAGCAATGATGGAGAAAGTTAATTTTTCTTTGAGGTATAAATATGTGTGTTTTGTGAGTCTGTGTGTGTAATATCTTAATTTTTGCCTGTGGTGGTGTTTTTCAAAGACACGTGCATGTATGGGTTACATGCAAATGAAGAAAAAAGTAAATACATTATGGCTTTTTAATTTGAAAAATCATCAATAAACTTAAGAAATAACATAACCTGTGGCATTAGGAAGACTTTTATATAACTTAATTAAAGGTGGCATTTGGAAATCTTTAGACTATTTGGACCTTGGGATGTACGGATACATCCCAATATAATTAAAATTCAAAACAAAATTGACAATCTAAATACATTTGAAAAAAATATATGACATGATGGTCATTTATTAACCAGCAGCGGGTGCTATCATCTCTTGGCTTCTTTGTTTGACTTCAGTAGCTGAAGAAGAGAGGCGTACAGACATGGTGGAAGCAAGTAAAGATTTAGACTTTCATAATGCGTCCAGTTTCAAACAAGGTTAGAAGAAAACAAACAAAGTTATGCATATGCATGCATTATCTTTGTTTGAGTAGAGATTTTAGAGCCTATACATCTCCACAGATACTTGATTGTGTTTTTCTTGCAGGATGAGAGGATGCACAGACTGCATCACAAGCTTAGTTTTTAATTTGTTATACAAACGATTCTCATGTTTAAGGGTTGTTTTGACAGACATTGACTGTCACTACTGATCTCTCTACCATTGTACTATTCTTATCAAACCCAAACCCCAGCCATCTTTAGCTAGTTTAAGTTCTTTTTTTGTTCAGTTCAGCATCACACTCCTGTATTTGCCTATATGACCCTTATGTTTTATCTGGTCCCTCTCTATTATAGCCTTTCATTTTCTGTTGCTTTTTTACACTTTTCGAATATTTAAAAAGAGGCAGCGTAAGTTGCATATAAAGTAAATGTTTATATTTTTTCCTTTTTTTAAAGAACATCTAGACACCTTAAATCTGATGCTTCCTGCCATCACCATGGAAACGGAGGCCAGCCACATGCTGGAGGCAGCTCTGGAGCAGATGGATGACATCATCGCAGGTAGGAATTATAAAGTAGCATTGCTAGAGAGAACACTGTGCTCTACTGATCAGTGAATGCAACATACACTTTACATTTTAGTAAAATAGTTTGGTATGGAGGGCTTAGCTGGTTCAAGTTCAAGCTTTTCTTTACAACTCATTAATCCTCAAAGTTTGATCCCAATGGGTTACCTAGTTAGGATCAGCATGTCAGAAATCTGCTCAAATTATAACAAACTGTTTTCCATTCCTGTGGATGGTTTCAATAAAGTCACATGTCACTTCTAAAAAAGTTTCAAACTGTAGTAAAATATAGAAAGTGAATTGTGTTCAAATCTGGCTAATTAGAAATTCTGCTAGATGAGAATAACGCGGAGGTGACAAAGTTAACTTCTCTCTGTGTCTTATAAGTTCATCATCAGACTCCAAGTGAACGACAACACTTTAAATCGGGCAGAATGAGAAATGTGTAGTGTTGTCAAACGATTAAAACAATTATCTAATTAATTACAGGCTTCGTAATTGATTAATTGCATTTAATCACATATTTTGATAAAATGAGAATGATTGCATGACAGTGACATTAACTGCACAACCCTGTTTCCACTTTTACTTTTTCAGGTTATTAAGAGTGAAAGAGTGAAATTAACAATTTATTTTAATCTAATAAAGTAGCTTCTCCTCAGTTCTCATCCCCCAACCCCCCTTTACACACGCACGCACACACACGTACACACACGTACACACACACACACACACACACGCACACACACACACACACACACAAACTAAAACTACATTTAAAACCTGGTTCCTGCGGTCGAAATGCACATAGTTCCTCAAAAGGTCCCTAGTTCCGGGGGTAAGTTCCTGTGGTCGAAGAAGGGGCTTTAGAAATGTTGTGGGGCTTAAACTTCACCAAATGAACCTTGTGTGGTGGGTGGTACTCCATTCAACAGAAATGACTCAGGGATTTTGAGAAAATTGTAAATGTTGTGAGCTCGTCTTCCATTGATCATCCGCGCGGCTCAATAAGGGCGCGGTCACACTGGCCGACACGGCCCGCGGTCACACTGCACCAGGACTAACCGTGCCCTCTTGTACATAACCTCGTAATACAACAAAACATGCTTTATGTTATTATGAAGCGTGCTCAGTTTACAAACAGACAGACTCGAGAACATTTTTTTTTAAAAGGGGACGCGCAGTCGAGTCCGTGTCGACGTTCACTGACCGCTGTGAGGATAGGAATATCAGGTACCCAAAAAAAAAAAAAAAACGAATATCTGAATCCCAAAATTAATAATCGATTGCCTAACCGACGAACTAATATCCGAATAGCCGAATATTCGGGTCCAGCCCTAATGTTTAATAAGGTGCATTCGCAGTGTGTATGGAAATCACATTTTAGTGGGAAAAGAATCTCTCTGAAGAATCTCTCTGTGTATCGGGTTAAGTCCTCTGCTCAAACGTACAAGATGCTGTGTCATCTTTCCGATTGTAGGAACATACAGTACAACCTCACCCTTTAATGCACTATTGAATTAAAAAAGAGGGTCTAAACCTAGCATTTTGGAATCTGAAGCTCATCAAGTCCCTGCTGTTTGCCTAAAACGTGCTGATCACATTCAGTGCTCTGAGTTGCTGTTCCGGCTCTCAGTGACCACAAATAGAAATACATTAAAAATCCCATTAGCGATAACATCAGCCAATCACTAGCAAGGAAATTAGAGACACTTATCAACAGAATTCAGATACGTTGGTCATATTGCATTCCATGATCAACATGTTTTTTTCTCTATGGTTTAACTTCCTTTTGGTTTACATGTGAGCACTTCACAGCTTAATGACTTTTTGATAATGTTTTCTTTTTTTTAGATGTGACTGAAATAGCGCTCCAAATTACTTTTTTCAGGGAGAGGAGTAACTGTCAGACTTAATTTCTATTCCAGCACTGAACCCTTCTCATATTACAAAGTTATCTGTTTTGATCTTACCAGGGATCCTGGTAAAATAACTTCAATGAAGAAAAGGACACAACACATTACGAGTAAGGAAAAGTATCTGAAACACACGGTAACATTTAAAGAGTGAACAGGCCTTTCCAGGTTAAAACAGTAAAGATTGATTTGGAGATTTATGCTGATGCAGCGTCATAGCCACAGCATTAAATCAATGACCAAAGACAGGCTTACAAGACACCTTTATAAACTTTGTACAAAGGGAACAAAGACCAAAGGAAGACACTTAATAATAATATTACTAACGAAACAAACCATCCTGATCTTTCGTCCAGGCTTAAGAGACAAACATGGCCAGCTTATAAACATTGAAATGAAACAACCACTCCATCCTGTCATCATTAGAGCTCCAAAACATTTCAGGATTCTGAGCGTACATTTCATTAATTAAAGGTGATCTTAACTTATCATAAAGAAGGACAATACAAAAGGAATCTATAGCTACATATACGCCTATGTATACGCCATCTTAATATTACTTTTTTTTTTATAAATACCCCAACGGATACTTAGTACCAGAGTTGGCCATTTACACATAACGCAGAATACACCTTCTTTCATGGAATATAAAGAACAAACATTTTCTATTTGAGCAGTTGGTGGTTTGATCTTGATTGCTCTTGTCCTTTTGTTGTAGTTTCTGTGAGCAGGACATTGAGGGCGCACTCACATTAGGCAATCTGTACCGTGCCCAAGCACGCTTCACCCTCAAAGTCCAGTTTGCTTGACTAGTGTGAGTTCTCCGTTCCACGCTGAAGCATGGAACACTTCTTTGGCCCTGACACAGATGGAAGAGGTGTGCTTCGGCACTGTACAGATGCTCATGCACGAGCACAAGCACGGGCATGAAACAGAGACCTGACATTAATCCATCATGAACAAAACACGTGGCAAAAACCCTGAGCAGAACCAGACTAATGTTGAACAGCCATCTGATGAGACAGTGTTGGGCATCACTTGAAACATAAACACAACAACAGCAAGAACAACAACAATATAAAACAGATATAAGGCCACAATGCTAGAAGTAATAGTCAAAGCATGCATGTATAATCGACTGATCATTTTAATATGAACATATTAGACATGTTATACATTGATGCAGTTTAATTGGAACATCTTAAATAAGCTATCTTAAAGAATTCTCGCAAAGATAAATATTGTAGTGGTGGAGATTTTGGTAAACAAAAAAACCAAAATATGACTTCTTTGGAAAAACGTTTAAATTGGCCGTTGCATTCGGTTGGCTGCTCTCTAACAGCTCACGTACTATGTTCTTTTAGTATGTTTAAGAGTATGCTAATATCTAAGTCATTAAACCTCCTTTATAATGTATGTTTGTGCAACTTGTTTTACCAAAACAATATAAAATAAAACAAATAAAAAAATGGCTGTTGGTGTAAGTGTGAAACATTCACACTTGTGATTCAGTCAATCAAACCATCAAACAAGTTAACAGTCAGTCTTTTTTCTCCTCGCCTCTCTTTTGAACAAATAGTAAATAATCTAAATATTATTTCATTTAATTTTTAACAAAAGTCTAAACCTGATACTCAAACGAATCTAAAAAAACAACAATAACCTTTGCCCGAGGTGATTGTCATGACCCGGATCAGGAAGTCACAACAAAGGCAAGGCAAGTTTATTTATATAGCACATTTCAACAACAAGGCAATTCAAAGTGCTTACAACAAAAACGCCAAGTTTAAGTTTAAATTATTCTTATTTAACCAGATCAGACCAAATTAAATAACCAGACCATTCTTAATCAACCAAATTAGACCAAACTAGTCAATCTCTGTTACTTTAATCAGGGAGCTGCAATAAGACCACAGGTTAGAGACACACCTCCAAGACAATCACAATGACAACAATGCAATGAAATCATTATCTGATGACACTATTGGGGCATCACGGTATAATGCTGTAGTTTTGTGTGTTGTCTGAGTTGACAGTGTGTGAAGAAAATGTCCTCAGTTTTCTCTGGATCAGCTACTGTACAGTGAAGTGTACATGGGTGGATGGATGGAGAGACCAGTGGAAGAGTGGGTTCTTGTTCTAGTTGTGTTTTTGTTCCCCTTCAACAAGCTTGAAGTTATTTGTGGGTTTAACAGGCAGCAGTCAGTTAAGTGCACAATGTACCAATGTCACTGTTGATACTCATTCCTATGTCACTCGTTCTGTGCTTTCATCAGATGCAAACTATCTCTCTATCCTATAGCCTTCATATCAACACATACAAGGGTAAATCTATGTATTACTTATACTGTATGTCAGTGTCTATTTACCCTTTTTATCATCTTAGAGCTACTGAAAGTGGCCGAGAGTTACTTGCTTCATATCGCTGAAGTCATTTAATGTATCAAAACAAATGGACCAGCTTTATTTAACTACTTCTTGTATACTCCAATTAAATGTCAATAACCAAAGCTTACACAGAGACTCTCCATGCCACTGTGTTAGCACCAAAATATACATCGGCAATAGCGGATATTATTTAACTCTTACTTGTATGGTCCCTGAGTGTCATGACCCGGCTCAGGAAGTCACAACAAAAATGGGAGACAACACCGAGTTAAAGTTTAAATAATTCTTTATTAAGCCAGATTAAACCAAATTAGATAACGAAACAATTCTTAATTAACCAAATTAGACCAAATTGTTTTTATTAATTCCAATTGGACCAAATTCTCAAACAAAATGTACCTGTGGAGAAGGTCAGAGCAGATCAGAGAGCAGAGCAGACAGTGACTACGTTTACATGCACACCATATTCCTGTATTAATCGGAATAATGACAATATTCCGATTGCGTAGGAGTCATGTAAACACCTTATTCCAATTGTCATAACCCGAATAAGCTCATATTCCAATTATTAAAAACCCGAATAAGACCCCTGGCAGCTGTATCAACCCGAATATTGGGTCATGTAAACGCGTTAGTCGGAATATGCTCCTGAATATGCTCCTGAATACGCTACTTCAAGGATTTTGTTATACAAGTAGCGTATGTCTGTCTGTGAAGGAGCTCAGTGCGCATGTGTGTGGGTGGTGGAGCGAGTGAGGAGAGAGAGAAAACGAGGCGAGTGTGTGTGTTCTGCAGATTTGTGCGAGAGGCGCGTTATGATGCCGGGGACCGGAGCAGAATTAGGCAGAGAAACGTTAAGCTCAATGGTACTGTTATACAAGTTCGGTGTGTGCGAAATAAACGGCCCGACACCTCAAGCTACCAGCCGGACTCTCCGTGTCTGTTTTACAAGTTGCTGCACACCAGTCAAAGTGACGGTGGTTAGCCCCGAAGTTGAGAGATACTTCGGCCCTGGAGCAGACAAATAAGTCTCCCCTGTGCGCTCTGACCACGGTCGGAACGCCGAAGCAGGACAGGTTAACAATTTGTATACGACCCTAGATGACGTCTTGTCATGACGCTACTACTACTACTACTACTACGGTTTATTCAGAATATGCTGATTAACATGTAAACGGGAATATTCCGGTAGCTCAGCACTCTACGGAGCATGTAAACACCTTTTTCGGAATATTGCCTTAACCAGAATATGGACCTTAATCGGAATATGGTGTGCATGTAAACGTAGTCAGTGTGTGACACAGCAGGAGCTTAAGTAACCTCAGCACACTGGTCCCAGGTGTGATGAGTTACTCTAATGAGTAGTGCAATGAGAACACAGGTAAGACAACTCCCTCCAAGACAATCACAATATTACTTGATGACCCTACTGGGGGATCACACTGAGTTACCTGTTGACCACTGCAGTGATTGCTTTCTTCAGCATACAGCTATAGCTGAATGGCTTCTTGCACTTTGTGCGCCACTTAAACTGATACTGGTGTTACCGCGTTGGCCTTCTTTGTCAGTTTGGTGAATAAAGAATGCTGTTTTTAAATTGTTGCCTTCAGCTACTTTACATTTTAAGTTTGTAGCTTGCTGCCTGCACAATGGTTCTGTTCCAAGTTATTGTGGACTTGAATGTGGTGGCGCTACATTGCTTTATTTTTACCCACTGAAAAGCTGGTACTGCAAACACACACACAAAATAAATCGTCCTTTACCAGCCCCTGTGGAAATAGTGCGTTTTCTGATTTTTTTTGGCATGTCAACTTTGTTGTCAATCATAAATCAGGCTTACTGTAACACTGCTCCATTTCAAATACGCTGCAGGTCTATTTTCGACGGAGTACGCTGCAGACACACGTCAAGCTAGACAGAATATCACAACCCGGACAGGAAGTCAGACAAGGAAACGCACAGAGCATCTGGTCAATTTCAAAATAAAACACAATATACGGACTCACGATCGTATGTTTCATCACTTTATCAACGTAATGTCAAAACAGGCACCAAACGAACAACAAATCATCCTCAGAAAGACAAAGAGACATGTTGTCTGCACGTTTTTCTCTTTATTCCCGCGTGATCTTGTAGTTCTCCCGTGATGTGTGTACAGCTGATCATGAGTGCGCTTCCCTGCGCTGACGTTCCAGAAACGGATCCAGTGTGAATGGGCGCGCGCCGTCCGACGGAACAAAACCGTGGCACAGACGGACCGCGGCATGCACGGAGTATGTGTGAATGCGCCTTTAGGGTTCAGGCATTGACATACTTGACAGGCAAATCACCTGTTTTATTGACAGCTTATCGGCCTATTCTATTATTTTGTATAATTTTGAGGGTGGGACATACTGTATGTCTGTTTGATTGAATTGAAGTGGGAAAAGGCTTTTGTACACAGTCTGGGAACTTCTTGGGGTTGGGGTCTTGGGTGAGCTACCGAATTCCCAATCCCACGCTACCAGTAGCTGGTGAGTAACGAGACCCCTGATTAGGCGGTGCAGAAATAAAACTACAGTTAAAATGATTGTGTCCTTTTTTACCACAGAGACTTGTAACTTTAAGCACTTCACTTACTCTCATGCTCTTTTCTACAGAGGTATTCAAGGATCTTGTTTTCATTATGTGTTTTCATTAATTAGGACTCCATGTACTATATGGATGAGTTGTAACTATTGTAAGCAGATGTTTCAATGTGTCTTACTGTGCGTGTGTGTGTGTGTGTGTGTGTGTATACAGGAGTGTGTGTGCGTGTGCTCTTGGAGGGGTTGCCAGGGAAACGTTCCAGGTGACACATGAACAATTTGGAAACAGGGGAATATATGGCTGTGATTACATTTTGTTTCCTAGTATTCAAAGCGCTGTGTTCTCCTGTGCTGTTCCACATACTCTGCAGGTTCAAAAGCAGCAGCGTCGGAGTTCTCTAACAGCATGTATGACCTGGGTTCTCCCGTCAGTGCTGGTCCACTGCAGGTCGTTCAGTTAGCTGAGGACCTCAAACTTGCCCTGGAGCTCCAGCCCAGCCAGGAGGGGAAAGACAGCCTCCGAGCACAGCTTCCTACAGAGACGGCACAGGCTCTCATAGAGTGGCTTCAGACGGGAACTGTGAGTACACCGTGTGCTGCTCTTCATGTTATCTCTCATCTCAACATGACATTTTGCCTTATTTGTTGTCTTAAGATAATGTTTGCTTTCTGTGTTGTGTTCAACTTCCAACTCCACCCACGTCCATCTGACATGTCACATTTAATATGTCTCATATAGAGTTTCAAGTCTTTTATGAACATTGAACATGAATTAGATTCCAGTTTGTGTGAAAAAAAGAACATTAATATGTGACCATTAAGTAACTGCATTCACAAAGGTGATGCTGTAACATGTTCACTCAGATATTGAAATGCATGTCATTAGCTAGAGAGTTATAGTTCTGTTGAATTTTAATTTGTGTTAAAACTTTCACTATCCTTAGAAATCACACAGCTGGGTACGAAGTTGCACCGTGTTCTCAGTAAACATGTCTCTGTGAATAACAGAAGTGTTCACCCGCACTCTGAACAGAATGTAACTCTTGGTGTTGCACAAGTTATTTCAGTGTTTTAATTGTGATGTTCTGGAAGTTGACGGAGAAAATGAGGCAAACATGCAACATACCAAAAGAACCAGCTGTTTGATGTTGAAAGGCTTCTTTCAGATGGGATTTTTTTTCTGTTTATGGGGTGATGTGCTTTTCTTTTAACTCATATTTCAAGGTCAGAGTGATTCCTAACAAATTAGACAAGCTGGACTGGGTTCATCTGTTCATTCAGTAATGGTTAGTCAAGGCTAGTTTCTGAGGAGTGATGGTCAAGCATCAAAAACAAAAATGTCATATGATTTTTATATACTATTGAAATATATTATTATTTAGTTTATTTAGTTGTCTCCTTATTTGTGAATTATTGTCTTTAAAACATTACAGATTGCACACCAGGCTTTTGTTACTTCAGATATTTGATCATAAAGCACAAAGTTAGTGAAAACATTCTACTCTTTTTTTTACAAAGTCTTCATTTACTTATTTTAATCTTGAGATAAAGACATAGCTCACAGAGTAGCAGTGACAGTCAAGCTTGTAAGAGGAATATGAAACACTGTAAGTGATTTTTGCAATGAAGAAAAGAGATCTCATGCACTTCTCTGTTATCACAATCTATCATCAGTGTTTTCTTCAGAAACAGTAACAGCGGGGTCAGCAGGGGGGGGTCAGAGGGAGAGGAGAGGAGAGGAGAGGAATTTAGCTGCTGTGCTACAGAAGTGTTATTCTGTGCTGTGCTGGCTTTGCATATTATTGTGAAAGTGACCTCAGGAAGCAGCTTGTCTCTCAACAGCTTCTTTCTTTCTTTATTTCTTGTGCTGTGTAAAAACATAGCAGAACAAAAACAGACAACTAAATAAACAATGACAAGAAAAACAAGTTTAATGAAAATGTATTGAGTTTAATGATCAGCAGGAGTTACCTGATTATTTAGAAGTGAAAAAAACAACAACTAAAAAGCACACAAAATGAGTATGTCATGACGTTCTTTTTGGATATTCTTTTCTTTTTTTCCTTTTAAACGCACAGTATTGAAATTCGGCCGCCAGGAGGCTCTCAATCAAAACAAGACAAAAGATTAATTCAAGGCTGGCAGGGAATCATGGGAGTGTTATTCTTCGCTTCTCCACCCCACCTTTGATGAAACAAACTCCGAGTTGTCCGTAGTCACGATGAACCGGTGAAACAGACCTGAGAAAGGAAATATGTTTACTGACAAGCTAATGTATTCAAGTATAATTTACATGACATTTTTTATCACAGCAGCACATACAGCAACAGTACGGCAACTTTCAGTAGCATCTCTCGCTTCCTTATGTAGCAGTCTTTGATGTAACATCCGGTGTATCCATGGCAACGATAAACATGTTGTGTCTGTCACGACACGGCCACCATGGCAAGGGACAAGTCACGAATTCTCTGGCTTTGATAACTGTTATATAAAATATTCAGATATTTTAGCGTAAACATTTTTTAAATAACATCATCATTGCATCATTTGTTATTCACATAGAATAGGAAACATAACATGCTTGCTTCTGTAGTTTTCTTTAGCTGCTACGCTCCTGATGAGCCATTAGAGGCCCGTTTGCTCCGTATTAGGAGACACACTGTGCAATCAGTTGTTTTTTTATGCTTGCATTCAGACAATGATGATCACGGGGAGCAGCAGGTCTGCATGGGTAATAGCTCTTCTAGGCGTTGTATTAGTTGCCCTGTTGGTAATCCAGCTTGATTGTAGCTACAGGGGCTTCATGCAAAGGCTCTTAATGTGCTACTTGTGCAGAGCTGCAAACCTGCCTGTTGTTATTATTATACTGAAATGGTATATCATTAATTTTATTATGAACTAAAGACTAAGTCCTTTACACACAAAACTACGAAGAATTCAGATCTGTCAACAAATCGTGTTTTAATTGCCATCCTTATTGTATGACATAAAGCCTGTTGCATGCAGCGTTCCTCCGTGAACTAAACAACAGAAGGGGTTTGGGACAGGTTCCAGAAGGTTTCCTCAGAGACACCATTACAACTCGACTATAGTCAACTTCCTGTGCTGAACTCGTTCCCTCACACCCTCTGTCTGTCCTGCATGTCCTCTCAGACTTTCTTACTTTTCTGTTTACAGCTTCCATACTGTTTTACCTCTTTCTTTCTTATATCTTTGACTCTGTCTTTCACTTCATACAGCTTGTCTGCATGTTTGGACCTCCCTTTACTCTCTGACTTGAGTCTGCTTTTAAATGGGGTACTTAGTGCAGCAGTCGAGAATCTGGCAGGAGGAATGCATAGCTCAGGAGTGTTGAGGTAAGATTGAACAGAACAATCAAAGTGAAAGAGATTACTTAATCAGAAGTTTTATTTATTGTTTGCAAACCCATTGTTTAGATGTTTGTTTTCTACTCAATCCACTGACATAGCTACTGATAGATTCAGTCGTGGTTGTTTGAAGCTGTAGCTGAATGTTGTCCTGCAGAGGCTGCTGTTTTCTGCTCAGGCAGCGGTGTAGAGTTTAACACATGTACTCTGACGGTTAAAGCTGAAAAGGGAAAGTGAATCTTGGATTCATTTCAGCAGATCTTTGAGCTCATTGTTTCAACAGCAGATGTCTCACATGTTGCACACTTTAACTTGCCAAGTTAGCACCCCCTCCCCCCTACGTTTCGTATTTTGATTTTCTCTCTCCCCCCTTTCTCCCCCTCTTTTATTTACTCCTCCCTTCCTCCACCATTGTGTCCAAGTTTGTCTCCCCAAGTTCAGTTCTTTTGTGCTGCAGTGATATAGATGCAGTATGTTGAATTTATTAATGGAACAGATGAAGGAAATTTAATTGAGAAAGAAGCGAAACACTCTGATTTACATTAAACCTGCTGAATGTTTTAAAGTGAGGCCATTCAGTGCTCATGATTTTTCTCCATAAAGCAACATTTCAAATGTAGTGAAACTTTCAAATACATAACCAAAACCTCTGAATGGTGTTTCACTTTTCTTTGATGATATGTACAAAGTAGTGCTGTTATTGTTAACGCGTTAATTTTTTTTTTTTTTTGTTGTTGAAAGAATTATTTTGGGGCTTTTTATGCATTTATTGTTGCGTTAGGAGAGTGTATAGTATCAGAAATCAGAGACAGAGAGAGGGGGGAATGACATGCGGGAAAGGAGCCACAGGTCGGATTTGAACCTGCACGCTTGGAGGACTACAGCCTCCGTACATGGCGCCCTAAACACTCCGCCCCTAAATCCTCTTTTGAATGGCTCCTTTTCTTTAATAAAATCCCAGAGCGCCCAGTTCTCAAATCAAAAGTAAAATGCACCTTGTGCCAATTTAGTCTGCTTTATAACCAGGTAAAAGCTCCTCCCAGTAGCTATACGGTTGTGGTAATGATAAATAAGGCATAGTTATGGTGAGGGAACCAAAACACATCTTCAAAACTTTAAGTTTACTATTAATGTATGTAAGTGTATGAGGATTGATAGGGGAACATCTCAACTGTGTCGCTTCCCAACTGAGACATGGTCCTTGTTATTATTGAATCCACCTTCTTTTTATCCAGTTTTTAAAAGATCATTCTCTTTCAGTGCCTGTGAAATCTTTTCATGTGGTCTGTGATTTCTGCAGCAGATGTACAAAAGCCTGGCAGACTATCAAGGAAGTTTATATGTTAGGTTGGCTGCCCCCTCTTTTCCCCATCTTGTCCACCTTCTCCTTCTTCCTGCTCCTCCCTGCTGACCTAGAGGAACAGGATCAAAGACCCTCGTGCCCTGGAATTAGTCTGCACCCTGTGGGCTTCTCTCCAGGGATACTCCGTTATGAAAAAGACTCACAGTCACAGATACGCACATGTAAACACAGGAAGCATCATTAGTGTAACACTGGCAGGAAGTTCTCATTACTGCTGAGTCGTGAGTGCGTCTTCATATAATGATCTTTTATTTCTAACTGACTCAACCATTTTAGGTTCAGAGTTTTCTCAAACCGAGTAAAAGAGATTAAGTCTAGAAACAGAAAAGAAGGATTTTACAGGATGTTTATATGGAAACAAGCTATTTGACTTTATTATTTCTTTAACAGTTACACTGAAGGGTCAGACAAGTGAGGCGGTTTAAAATCTTACAAATATTGGCCACATTTTTCATTTCAATATGTCTTAAAGGTAATTATGCTTGCAGTCACAGCTGCTGTCTCTCTGCCTTTCCAGCTTGCTTCAGATATTTTAGAGGCCATAAAGGGGAAACATAAAAGCCTTTTATTTTTTGTAAGCTCTGTTTTGGTTTCAAACAGCTTATGAGAGAAATGTCTGGTTCTAAGCTTCACAATTCATGAAAATTTAACTATGACTTTATTTAACTAAACTTTTTTCAAACTGGAAAGCTCAAGCTGTGCAGGTATTTCCCATATTCAGATTCAGATCAATAGAATCACGGAGAACTGCAAAGTAGGGTGATTATGTTTTGGTAAAGTAGGGCGATCACTGTGGATCTCATTCTCATATCCCGTAATTATTTGATCAGTTGTTTATATAAATATATAGTTATTCAGTGCAGATTAAAAAACATTTCAAAGATAAATCATTCTAGTAGATATTTTGTAGATTAGCTGAGATTTCAGTGACATGCAGATGTTGAATGCAATGTCTTAAGTGGTTTAATAAGCATGTTAAAAGGCGATTTACTACCAGGAGTGGAAAGTAACAAATATCATTTATTCATAATTACTTTCATTAAGAAGCTTTTTGTGTACTTTGTTAAGTAGTTTTCAAAATGAGTAATTTGACTTTTATTCAAGTTTTTTTGTTGTTGTGGGAAATAAATACTTTGCTTCATTTTAAATAGCATTAGTTACTTATTATAAAAAAAGGAGATGCAGGACGTTCTGTCAATTGCATGAGACTTGCCAGTTTTGTAATAATTGGCTCATGTGTTCCACATGACGTTCAGGAGCACAGATAGATCGCAGAGCAGGAGAAGAGGCCTCCTGATGCTCAAACAGGAAGATGGACGAGTCAGGCTAAAAGGTTAACCCAGCTAAAAGCCCAAGTAATGTTGAGGATGAACCCGAAGAAAATGAAGTGAATCCCTCGCCACATTTAAGCTGCCTGTTCGCCTTTAAGTGCGTTGTTTCTATAGGATGTCTGAAAAGATTATCTTTCCTTACTTGTATTTCAACTGAGGAGCAATAATCAACACGTTTGAATTAAGATCATATTTAAGTAGAGCTGTTTACATGGTGTGTTTACGGAATACCTCAAACATGTTTCTGTTTGTGCTGTTGCATACAGTAGATGTTCATTTAATTAAACAATCTGGTTGAAGATTTTAATCCTCTTCTTGTTTTTGCACTACAGAGGAGATATATCAAATTTTACTTTTTAATACCCCCCCCCCCCCCCGACCCCCACCCACCAGGTATAAAAGTATGATCTTAGTGCTTTAAGTAGGCATGTATACATAGGTTCAAGTTGATCTAGATATCCATGCTGCCCTTCATTTACCCTTCATCACATGCGAGATGACATGATGTACATTACAGAGAGTCCAACACAACACAAAATGCACACACAGACGCAGAAGTGCAGGGAAATGTTTTCTTATTTGAAGAGTAGCTCATAAGATAGCAAGCAGTGACAATATTCCACATGGAGTTTGTGCTTGTATGAATCACTGTCATTCAGACATCAGTGTGAGCAAATGAAAGTCTCATGACACTTAAGTTAATTAAAATAGAGTACAGGCGAGGGGTAGAGATCTGGCCTGGTTTTGAGTTTGTGCTGACATTCTGGCCTGTTGCTACTTCTTTATCCAACATCAAATGCTGCTGGTTTGGAGTGTGTGTGTGTGTGTGTGTGTGTGTGTGCGCGTGTGTGTGTGTCCGCAAGAGAGGGAGAGGGAGAGAGAGAGAGATAGTAAGAGAGAACAGAGGCCAAGACTCAGACATAAACAGATGACAGAGAAAGAAGAAAAACGTCCCACCACCCACCTCTTTTCTGGGCTCGGCCATTTGGCTGTCAGACTGGCCATAGCAAGAAGAGAGAAGAAAAGAGGGGGAGCAACTGAGAAGTAAAGAAGAGAGGGAGAGAGTGGAGAAAAGAGAGAAATGACAGGAGGTAAAAGAGAAGAAAGAGAGAAAAGAATGCAGCAACTCAAACCAGAACACAGAGAGAGAGAAGGTGCGGAGGAACCAGCGAGTGTCTGATTGTAAAAAAAAAAAGAGGGTGAAAGTGAGGGAACATAAAGAGGGGCAAAAGTAGGGGAAGAAAAAGTAAAAAGTAGCGACAGAAAAGGAAGGAGAGGAGTATTGGAGGAGGAGGGGGACAATCCAGGGGGAGTTGTCTAACTTAGAAGGCAGAGATCGTAAAACGCCCTCCTCCACAGCTGTTACCATCGCAGTCACACACAAGCGACGCACACAATCACACTCAGACTTTCATTATAGTGCTCACATGCTACAGCAGTCTGCAAACCAAAGTCTCTCACTTTGCCCGTTCTTTGGGCCGTGCTCACACATCCTCACATGCACACAGTGTGAGTGAGTCAGACAGAAACACACGGAAAGGCAGGGCAGCAATGGGCTGGGAGCATGGAGACTCCAATTGACTTCTACCGGCACTTCTCTTGGCTTAAAAAGGTGAGCACATGTGACATTTTCATTCCTTTTTGTTCTTTATCATTACTGTCCTTGTATAACATTCATGCGGCTGGATTAATACCTGATAGACGTGCCCGATCTTTTTTTTTTTTTTATGGAAAAAGGAGTAATGCTGTGATTGAGAAGGGGAACTCCTCTGTCCCTGTAAGATAACTATCGCACCAGCACAGATTCATGTTATTGTCCTCGTCTTATTGTGTTCCTTCCTATCAGCAGACTGTTTAATGATGTAGTTTCCTTTAACTCAAGAGCTGGGCTGCATCCTTAACTTGTTGCAGTGTTGTTAGGGCATGTTGTATGTATGTGTGTTTTGCGTGCGTGCATGCGTGTGTGTGTGGAGGCATGCATCACAAGGACTGTTATCACATAAGAAGTTTTATCCATCGGCTGATTGTTGTTAACAAAGCAGTGTCTGATACTGCTAGATTCAATCAGAGACAGACTTTGTCACAGGAAATCTGTGCTGCAGTTTAGACCTGAATGTTTTAGGATTAAGAGGCTTGAGTTCTGGCCATGTTGTTGTGTTGTCTTGGAGTCATGTAGGCAGACTGATGTAGATATAAATCAGTGCCTTCCTGTATGTGTCTTTTTGTGAGTTACACTTGGCTTACCACTTAACTTGAAGACCTTAGAAGCTATATCGATATCATTTTCATCCAATTATTTAATGGAGATGGCACAGTAGCCTTTGAACTGAGCTCGACTGTATATTCAAATTGATGATGTACCCCCCAAAAAAATTACTCTGAGCTCCAAATCTGACGTTAAAAAATGCAATGCAGTATCCCCTTGATGTGTCTTTGTTTTCTTATGGTTTGAACTTTCACTTGTTGTTGTGTGTTTAGAGAGCTGTTCACCAACTGTGCAAAACCTTTGACATAATGCAGGTGTGGGCCTGCACAATATGAGGAAACATGCCATGTGCGATAACATTGTTCAGCATTGCAATAAAGATATATCTTGATATCAATGTTTTATATCGATCTGGTAACTAACTGTTTTACTCGCAATGTGTCTCAATTGATACTTTCAATTCTAGACTATTGTGATGTCATTTATCAAAATGCATCTAAATCTGACCTTCCTCACCTTATCACTGCTTATACTGCAATTGACAACCAAGGATCATAGATTTGTCCTTGGTTGTCCTTTTTTCTCTCATCATTGTTGCATGTTTGATGCACTCAAATGGCCATCTCTTAGTCTAAGATGCTTCTTGTCATCTTGTCATTTCTTTTGTTTCAGTGGGTTTCTTTGTGTTGTTTGTTTGTTTATTAATAACATTTTTTGTTTTATTTTTTGGTTACATTTTCGTCACTTCATTTTGATGTCATGTTGTAAATTTGTTTTCTGTTGGGACCCCTTGAAAAAGAGATGGTACATCTCATGGGGTTTATCAGAATCAGAATCAGCTTTATTGGCCAGGTATGTTTAACACACGAGGAATTTAACTTCGGTAGACTGTGCTCTCTTTGTACAAAGGTAAAAACATTAAATATCAACAATAAACTCAAAAATAAACAGTAATTAAAGACTCATATGTACAAGACTAAATAAGATAACAGTGCAGTGGTGAGTAGTGCAAAAAAGATGCTGAAGTGAACATGAGGTAGTTATTTTTTACAGTATTTACATTAAAGCGTGTGTAGATGGTAATTTAAAAAAAAAAAAAAAAAAAATTATATTATTATAAAATACCCTAATAGATACATTGTTTATAAATAACCAAAAACTAAAGAGTGCATACTAAAGTCTTTACTCACAGTTTCTCTGTCTAAGCCCTTCTCCATGTTTATTATATATCCGTGTGTGTATCATGGTCCTTCTCAATTAAAAAGAAACCCAAAAAGCATTTTCTTACACCACTAAACGAGCATCAATTACCCTGAAGGAAACAGATAGCTAGCTTAAGCTTTATCTGACTGCATCAAAAGGATGTGAAAGCATGGCCATTATACCAACACCTCCATCAAATGTTTAGATTGTGCACATGCCGACTGAGAAAGCATTGTCTGTTTACTTTACATACAATTATTATGCTTTTTTATCAGGATAAATTCAAACTCTTGCCATGCATTTATTGCGAATGCTCATATCGTAATAACAATAAACATTTTGATTAATTGTGCAGCCTTTTGAAGATGTCACTCTTGTCTCCATAATTGCAATCTTTACTTTGTTTGTAGTTTAGAAAAATGTACGATCATATTTTGGAACTTGTGCCTTTTTCTCTTAGCCATGTCATGCTGCTTTTAAGATGCTTTTCAGTCTGATGGTTTCTGTTTTCTTATTCCCTGTTATTTCCAGCAAATTCTTCTCTACTTCAGATTCAGTATACTGACTGAGCAGATACTGTACATGGATGAATGAAGTTGATAAAGACATGTCAGAGTAAAGGAACTGTTAATGTTGTGCTTGTTACAAAAGGGACTAGAGGTCAGATGATATGAAGTCATTCTTGGTGCCCAAGTGTATCTGAAGAAGTTCAGATGATGTCGAAGATAGAATTTAAAATCTGTCCTGCATTCCTGCTTAAAGCACGTTTCCTGCCCCTTATATCATTGTATCCAGCTCATCTTTAATCAGCACATTATGCTCTATCATGTGAGATTTGAGAGCTGAAAATGTTCTCTGTGCCCGTGCTTTCGAAAGCTTGTTCTTGATCCTGGATACTGAAAGCCTTAGTTTATCTGGTAGTTATCAGATACTGTAGGGAAGGGCAATATGGATAAAATACAATCTTTATTTGAAAATAAAGACTTTTGACAAACGTTACTTTGGTATTGGCTTACACAGTTTCTAACAGAATCCTCCATGCATCACATCAAATCCAGAGCCACCAAAACACAGTGGTTAACGCAGTGGTTTCACCTCTATTTATGTTGCAAAGAAACCTGCAACACTATCAACCACACATTACTGAGATACTTAAACATTTGTCTTGTGCTTTTACAATGGATTGCAGCCATCGCCATCAAACAGCAGTTATTATCTGTTTGTCTACGTGTAGTGGGGTTATCAACTTGTCACCATACCAGATTTTTAAACTTAGATCAAATTAACTTGATTTTTTTTTGTGCCTTAATTGGAGAGACAGGACAGTGGACCGAGATGGAAATCAGGGAGAGAGAGTGGGGATTGACATGCGGGAAAGGAGCCGCAGGTTGGATTCGAACCCGGGCCGCCCACATTGAGGACTATAGCCTCCATATATATACAGCGCCCAAACTTAGATCAAATTAAAGACAAACAATATCGATACCTGTTTCAGGTGCTTCTTTTTGTTAAAAATATGACTGAAGATCTGAAGTTGTTTTGATTATCTGGTACTTTTGATACCATCGATCATTAAACCTTAAGATGTAAGATCAAAAATGATGTTAGAACACGCCACATTTTATAAGCTCTTGATGAAAAACAATTGATTGGATTTCACAACTCTGATAATCAGGAATTAAATATTTGTATCCTGGAGGATATAACGTCCAGATAGGGGTATAAATATTGTTACATGTGTTTTATGGCATTATACACTAAAAAACTATGAATAAGACAAAGGTTTGAAATATTGATTACTCTTAATTTTACATTTGAAAGTGTTTAACTGGTTATTTAACCGATGTCGGCGTACACATGTTTGATGGACAGACATCATCACTGTCACTGGTCAAAGTTTTAGTATATGGTCACCACACGGGTGGTAACATAAAAACATCAGCCCAGATTCAATAGAGAACAACAATTCATTAATTTTCCAAAATTAAACCTGTCTGCCCATTTAAGGGATAACAATATCAGGAGCATTATTTGCATTAATTTAACTTTTTTTGCAATCATGTAAGTGGGATCTGCATTTGTAATTGCCGAAGTCCCTCTGACACCATCATAGCACTGTTTGTGCAGGCTGAGAAAAGGAATTAACATTTTCCTATAACATCAGAAAAATGAAATCCTTGTGTAGTTTTTAGAATTCATTCACAATCGAAAAAAATAATATATAGGTAGCGGTATATACATTTTATCTTACAACCCTTAGAAATCCATACCGCAGATTTCCCTTCAAAGTAACTCTCCCAATTCACAGGACGTGTTCATTGCCAAGCTGTGCAGTCATTAATCCCTATGGCATCGTCTTTAGATTCGATTTAGAGACACAGTGGTGTGACTCGAGAGACGACCCGAGCTAATGTGTTCCACACACTCCAGGACCAAATCAAATTGACACACAGCGCTAAATAAGCAACAATGAATGTAACAATATGTTGTTTTCTTCCACAGAATCAGTTTGAGTGCCTCACTGACGATAAGAAATTCAGGTTATGATATCTTAAGTACTGCACATTTACAATAGAGAACTTGTTTGTGAATCATTAAAAGTAGGCGCTGTCCTGTATGTCGTCATGCATTTATAGACCGTTGGATCATGAACAGTCCTGTATGTCATCAGGATCCCTCCCACTCCACTGGACTGAGCTCTTACACTAAAAAACTCTGAAAACTGCACAGCTTCAGAGACCTAAAAAATCCCCCTGTCCAGATGGCTTCTCTTAGGAAAAAATGTTTACAGCTTCAACTTCTGCACTTTCTCATACATTTGACCTTCTATAGTTGCAGGATATCGACATTGTTTAAGAAAGAAGTTAATGTTGTGTGACTCTGATTGTATGGTCATCAGTCTTAAAAAAATGGTCACAGCGGTGATGATCCGGCCTGTGTTCTATCCCCCTGCGTCTCATAGACTGTATATAACATAGGTGCATAGTTATACAGTCTCCTTCCTCCCTGACTCTGGCAATCCACCAGGTGATGAAAGACAGATAGAACCAGACCAGCCTGGTCCCTTTTATCAACTCTTTTAAGTGCTGTGTCACCTCCCTGCTTCTCTACAGTCTGATGGGAATATCTGTGATTACAACATATTTCAAATACTTCTCTTCTTCTCCCACTGGAGCGACAAACTGAAAACTGCTCTGTAGCCATATTGCAAAAATAAATAATATGAGTTCAAGAAAACTGTCAGACAAGCTCTTCTCTTTTTGGTACATTTAGTGGCAGATAATCCAAACAGGATTTCAGTCAAGTTTTCAGCATGATAAACTGTCTTTTAATCTCACACTTTCTTTCTCTCCTTCCCTCTCTGTTTTGCTTTTAGTGTACAGAATGTTAATATGTTTAATGTGTCCATATGGTCTTTGTCAGCAATATACAAACTCTGAACTTAATGACCCCAGCTATAGACAGAACATCCAGGATAACATGCTTACATGATTTGAGGGTCTTTTGTCATGTGTTCCTGGACAGACAGTTAGTTTGACATTGTGCTTATACTTAGGGCTAACAAACTAAGGTTGAATCTTCTAAAAGCTCCTGTGAGGAGTTTTTATCTGGTTATGAAATAGACCGAAATTAATAAAAATGCCTCCAAGACCTAGAAAAGCAGACAAAACCATAAGCAGCAAGATTGATAACTGCTATTTGGTTATTTGTTATACTTTTAACCATGGCCACATGGGTAGGTGTCTGACAGTGAGTTACGACATGCTGCAGAAACAACGTTTGTTTTCATTTTCCACATCAAAGATTCATAGTGAGTGATATATTTACTATAAAAAGGCAGCAAGGTTAAATCTTTTTAATGAATTGCTTTGTCAACAGGGGGTTGCCAAAATCTAAGTAAACCAAAAGTTCCTCACATGAGCTTTAACATGGTTTTCTTAAAGTTGGTTGTCCACTTATTGTAAAACCAAATTGCTCCTCAAGACAAGTTCTATAGATTGCGACTGTGTTTGTAGGTATTACCAGATGATGGTGCCTTGCAAGGCACGTCAGAAGAGTATGAACAAGTGAGTGAATAGTTAGCACCATGTAAGAGCAGTCTGTTCTGTAACTATTACTTTTCTTTCTAAATAAGATATGGGGGAAGGAAATATTCATGAAATAACACTTAAGGTGGGCTTAAAGTTTGAACTTTGAACTTGAATCTTACTCTACAATCTCTACAGTTATTTCTCTATAATTAGCACCAGATAAGACTTTGAGTTAAAAGCTTTGAATACAGATGTTTACATTCTCGCTTTCAAAACCGGGTCATCGACTTGACAGCAGGAAGGGCCTCTTACAAACAACTATATCCACACACTGCAAATAGCTCACGGACAGACTATCCTTTTCTAGACTCTCAAAACATAAACATTGTGGGGTTCAGTGTCTAGCCCAAGAACACCTCAGCATGTGTCTGCAGGAGCTGGGGATCAAACCCCAACCCTTCCAGTTGAGAGACACCCACTTTCCCTTTTTGCCCTTTCTGTTGGACCTGACCACACAGACCAGCCTTTGCTCCATCCAGTCACAGCTTTTGGTCCTCCAAAACCTGGTTAACCGTTTTTCTTGGACCACTTCTGGGATGTACTAACCCCTGCACCCCACACGAGTCAAAGTCACTCACTTCTTTATCCTGGCCCATTTTTCCTTCTTCCAACACTTTGAGGACAAATGTTCACTTGCTGCCTATCCAAACAACTAACAAGTGCGTAGTTATTTAGTCCTGCTTTGCTCAACTGAGACAACGGACCAAAATCAGGTCATTGGAAAAATCATCCATGTGTTTATTACTTCTGGACTCTACTATTGTAATGCTCTTTATGCCGGCATTAGCAAGTGTAACATCCAAAGACTGCAATTAATTCAAAACACTGCTGACAGGCTTTTAGCGCCTACCAAGAGAAGTGACCACATAATGCTGTCCTTGCTTCCCTTTACTGGCTACCTGTGAGTTTTGCTTGTTTTTAAAGCCTTAAATGGCCAGGCCTCACCCTACATCTGTGATTAGCAAACTCCCTATGAGTCTGACTGCTGCCTAGGATCTTCCAGCACGACGATACTTCCAGCCACACAGCTCTGGAACTCCCTGCTTTGAGATGTCAGGCAGGCAGTGTCCTTTTTAAAATCTCTTCTTAAAACTCACTTTTATCTATGTTTGATTGATGTTCCGGTCTTATTCACCGGTTTAATTGCTTTCATTTATTTGTTTCTTACTTGTTGTCCTGAGTATTTGTTTTCACTATTTTGCCTAATTAAAATTGTAAAGCACTTCGTAACTTGTTCTTGAAAAGAAGTGAGTTATTATTATTGTAACGTGATGATCAGGGTTGTTCACTTTACCTGTCAGTAGTCACAATGTTATGGCTGATATGGTGTAACCCCATGACTCACTTCTATTAATTCTGTTCTGATTTTTCAACAACTCCTGAGGGACGCATCTGCCTTTTAAACTGCTAAATGCTCCACTTTGTTCACAAGCAAATCATTAACACAGCTGGGGGCAGAGCTGGTAGCATATAAAAGGTTATCAGAGCTTTCTTGGAAACAGCTTTTTGAAAACAAGGTGGATGCTCGAGAAAGATTCAACCAAAACAGTGAAGTTGCAGGTTGTAAAACCAATGAGCTGAAACATTTTCAAAGAGCTGAGTTGAACTGCAGAGTTCGAGGATGACTTTAAGTTGATCTCATTGGGCAACAGCTTTCAACATCTATATGCACTTAAAGTATAGTATTTAGATTTTTTTGTGCATGAGAAAATAGAAAAAAATGTGTTCAGTCATGGTCTTAAAATATTCTTAAGATGTAAAAAGAAATGTGTTAAGATCTTCTTGAAAAAATGACAGTAATAAATGTGTCAACTGTATTTTGTTCCTTAAGGAAAGAAAACAAATATTTTGGGCAAATGTTGTCAATCATCAGTCCAGAGAAGCCAGTCTATTTGTCTGATGAATATTTAATTTTTATTTTCGTAAAACTTTCATTTTATAATATGATGAACTATGATTTGACTTAAAGGGATACTTCACCCATATGCATTAAGCTTTGTATCATTAGAAACCTGATAGTATTTTTGAATGGTCGTGCATCCTGCCCTCATTTTCCCCTGAGACGGGAAAGCTCTGTATTTCTTGTCTGAAAAGGAGCCTCCGATGACGCAAAAATCGTCATTTTGCGTCATCGGAAGCTGCTTTGGTTAGAGGGGGTGAAACTACATCTCTAGTTCATCATGTTTTCTACCACTGAAGCTACAGACCTATTACAGATCAGTGGGTGGGACCTTAGTACCAGAATCTAAAAGCAACGTCTGCCATCTTGCTAGGAAGCTATGCTAACAGGCTCTGTGGAGAGAGCAGATAAGAACCGACAATAGCGAAAAAAGTATGTTTCAACTTCAAACTGATATGGATGAAGGGGATTTTGAAGGTCTTGTGCTCTAATCGGATGTTCGTGGCTATCTCTAAGAGCCACAATATAGCGACGAGCAGTTGAGGCTGATGGAGGAACAGGAGGCGGCTGCTGCCGACAGGCAGGTCTTGTGCCTCGGCTGCAGCACAAAACCTGCCTGTCGGCGGCTGTGAGGACAAGGAGTCCGGGCCGGCTCGAGCTGGGGCGGACTGGTGGTGTCGGTGCTCTCACTGTTTGCCTATGGACACAGACATAGAGTCCGTTTGCTGCCAGGAATTTCTAAGATGCCAATTCCTTCTGGAAGAAATCTCGGAATCAGTTGAGGAAACGGCTGTGTGTTGTAGACATAGACTGTAAATAGAGCACCATAGCTTCAGTGGGAGTGGCCTGTGGTGCTGTGCATTCTGGGAGTTGTTGTCTTTCATCCACATGAGTCAAAAATACACTTTCTGCCTTTTCTCGGTCAAGAAGGCACCAACTTCAAAATGTATTTCACATTTCAACTACATATATGACCCAATGTCAATACAGATTCATGTTTCAACGGGTGAAGTATCCCTTTAATAAATGTTGCACAAACATAAATGTTTCTGATTTATGTATTTATGTACTGTTGAGCTTTTCGTCTGCTCTGCAGCTGAGAGAAGCAGAAACTATCTTCCTATAATGTCCAGGCTTCACGACCAGATAATGTCTTCCTCTCTCTCAGTTTCCTTGTTAACAGCAGCAGCAGGCCGAGGAGTCAGCAGTTTTGGACACACACACTCAAAGACAGGATAATCTGACTCTTAAGAGAGAACTGGAAACTTACTATATTATCAAAGCTTAACATCATTTAAAGTAGTCTTGCTTGTCTTTTATTTTTGCATCCTGAGTTGCAGTACACATATTTCTGCCATAATCTTAAAAGCTGTATGAACCCCCAAACTGGCAGAAAAACTTCCAAACAAAAGAAACCAGTGTTTTGTAGTGCTTATGCAATTCTATATAACATTAGGTTGCTATTCTTAGACAGAGCCTGACTCAGCTCTTTCTCTCACTAGGATGTCTGTCTTTTTAAAAAGTTTCCATTTCAGCTTTTTTAGACATGGTTGTTGGCACTGGAGTGGACATAGTTGTTTGGTCCTGTGAAAATCATTTCACAAGCTGGAGAGAAAATGTTGCCATTTCATGCTGTGGTAACACTGGATAAGTGAGAGTCAGGAAAGTCAGATGATCTCTTATAACCCTTCATCATGTGCTTTCAGAGGAATCTCTCTATGTGAACAGCAGCAGCTCTGTTGCTTACTTGTGCAGGAGTATGTCAGCATTTTTGTCCAGATTGGTCCTGCGCATCAGTGGACCAACATCCCATCGCCCTGTTCAAATGTATTATACTTTATTACTGCACAACGGAAAAACAGGCACTGTCATCTTGAACTACAAGTGTCTTCCTTTGCATCCTGTACTTTGCAAAATGACTACATAACCATTTTCTTTAGCAAGTTGCATTCACTCATATCGGATCAGTGGATGCTACACATTAGTGATTGATTTTCTTCACACAATGTGGCTAAAATGTCCTTTAACATGTAGTGAAACAAACATTCCCTCTAAAAATAGTGACTCTCAGTTGTTTTAACTCATTTTTATTTATGTGCCTTTAACCAGGTGAACCTGTGCACTCCAGCCAACAATGAGACCTATCAAGAACGACTGCTTCGCCTAGAAGGAGACAAGGAGTCTCTGGTGCTACAGGTCAGAACAGTGTGTGTGTGTGTGTGTATGTGTGTGTGTCATTGTTTTTTTTTAGGCTGTTGCTGCTCCTTTCACAGTTTGTTTCTCTGAAGTTTAAATCATTCTCATTCTCTTTACTTGGATAGTCGCAGAAAATCAAAGCCCACATTAAAATTAAATAGTAAATGATAGATAGACTTGAGCTTGTATAGCACATTTCTAATCTTCTAACTACTCTTTATGGGTCACACCTACCCATTCACACACTGATGGCAGTGGTTGCAATGTAAAGTGGCCATCAGAAGTAACTTGTCCCATTCATACACATTCATACGCCTCCAACGAAGCAGCAGGAGCTACTCGGTGTTACGTGTCTTGCCCTAGGACACATCAGACATGTAGCTGCAGGAGTTGGGGATCAAATCCGGTTAGGAGACAACTGACTCTACCAACTGAGCCACAGCCACCACAAAGAGAGTTTTCTAACACCAAAACCAGTATCAGTTAATGCCTCTGTTAGAAACCTGAAATGCAGCGTAGCATATGAGCAAGTACACCCACCTGTGCATGACCTTAAATGTCCCTGTTTCACTTGTAACTGGGAACTTGTGGTCATTTTTCTTCCAATGTTTGCTGTCAACCTCCTTTGTTATGGGTTTAAATAAATGGAAAAAAAGGAAAACTGTTTGCAGTTAAACCAGCGGGAGTTTTTGTCGGGTTCCACTCCTGCCAAAAAAACAAATCAAAACTGTAAACATCACAATCAACTGGAATCATATCTTCAATCACAATTTTCATTTACTAAATGTTCAGTTCAGTTGTGTTCAATGAATTTCTGATTATTTTGACAAAGTAATTTTCTATCTTTTCTGTGTGTAAATGAGCCGTGGGTTGGTTAGAAAGAATTGGTGCCACACTTGAAATACATCTCTGTTTCCCATCTCTTATCTTTGTACTTTTTCATGTTATTTCAAAACAAAGCATGCCCCGACACCTCAGACTGTCTTTGCATGTGTTTACTGACGGCATATGGAGTAACTATCACTAACAGCTCTGCCAGGGTAAGCAGAAGATTATATACCTCTATCCTGCATGATGTCAACAGGCTCTCTGTGCTCTTAGATCATTTTAATAGCTGGTTCATACAGCTGTGATTTCCACAATCAGCCTTTACATACCTCCTTCTTCAAACACTGCTTTTACATGGTCCCTCAGGCTCTCATCAACTGTGTGTTTGTGTGTTTGTGTTTTGTTTTCTACTCTGGGTTCTATGTGAGTTTATTTTACTTAAATGGTTAAGTGCCCCACCCACCTGGTGGATGCAGTTTATAAAGTTGACATAGAGTCCATATTTGATGTCTAACCACCTCCAACGCTCACACACGCCTACTCGTTACACATTCCTCAACGGAGACCTGCTGTGATTGGCTGATATATAAGGTGACTGGGGCTTATTTTTCCTGACAGAAGATTTGACTGGTTGTTGAAAGGTTGCCATCTTCAAGTTTCTGTGCTTTTATTTTCTCTCCACCTGCGTCTCTTTCAGAACTCTTTATTTAAGTTGTTAGCATGTGCGCACTCTTACTTAGTATGTCTCCCTGTCGTCCAGTAAGGAACTTTCACTTTTGTTTGTGTGTGAAACTCAGTAGCAGAGCACAGAGAGGTAAGGGTATTTGTTTACATCACAGGGAATTCATACTGTTTAAAAGTCATGCATTGTCTTTAATGTTTGTGGTAGTACACCCTTAGTACTTAGTATTAATTAGTATTTTACTCTTTTTTTCTGATGACAGCAGTCTTATTGTTAATGTTACTCATTCATTTACTTGTTCATGGATCAGATAGTCATTGCTAGTAAACACTTGACACCCTCTTCATGATCATTCTCTTGTCTCCTCCCTGTGACCACACATGTCTCTGTTTTCTTTGTAATCTGGATCTTGATACATGTTGAGCCCTAAACTTTAAAGGAGGTTCTTTATTTCCTGAGCATAGTGAGACAGGATTTGGCTGCAAGGGTAAAAATTGGGGAAGCTGAAGTGACAGAAAATCAGCTGCTGTCAAAGGGATTTGGCAAAGTTTAAGAGAACATGAGAAGTGCACAAGCTGTGTGTGTGTGGCATTAGTGTGCGTGCGTGTGTTTGAAAGAGAAAGTGGGAGAAAAGTTGTTTCACTTGACTTGAGTGTGTTGTCAGGGAGATTTTAGTGAATGTGCAACACATTCCTGAGTGACATGCTGCTTAAAACAGTGTGTTGTTTGGAGTTTAGGTATGCTAGCATCATGAATGTGTTTGTGCTCAGTGTGAAGCAGAGCAGAGACACGATGATGCAGGAATAAAGTGAAACTTGAGTTTGTGTCTATGTGAAGGTTGGTATTTGCCAAAAGAAAAATTGTCCTGTATGTGCGTGTGTGCATTCATGCATGTGTGCCTTGGTTTCCATTTGTTAGAACAATACTTTTTTTTGCATCTAAACAATTTAGCTCTGCTGCAATAGCAACGTGTGACTTGATAGAAAATGAATCTGTCACTCATTAGGTGAGCGTTCTGACTGACCAGGTGGAAGCCCAGGGAGAGAAGATCAGAGACCTGGAAAGTTCTCTGGAGGAACACCGACAAAAACTGGCCTCCACAGAGGAGATGCTTCAACAGGTAATACACACACACACACACACACACACACACACACACACACACACACACACACACACACACACACACACACACACACACACACACACACACACACACTCACACACACACACACACACACACACACATAATTGTGACCATTCTTTATCTGTAAACCAGACGGTGTTGAACAGCAACAGAAGCCTTTTAACAGTTTCGACTCAAACTTAAGATGGCAATATTTTACTGGTTCTGTTAAATTAAACACGCATCATTCACTGACCTCCTGGTGATATGAACGCTCCTGATACTTTCTTGCTGCTTTCAGAAAAAGCACCATGAAAAGGCAACAGCAACATGGAAGCTTAGCTTAAAGACTAGAATGTGGAAAAATAATGCAGAGACCAAAGATAGGAGTCATTGTTTAATTATAAGACATTACATTCTTCTTTTATGACATAGACATTTTATGCATTTTAATCAACAAAATCTTTACCATCCACCAAATTACAACTTCTGTTGTTTCTGTCCTTTGTAAAGATGTGAGCAAGAACATCAAGTTTCAGAAATATTTCACTCACCACTAGATGGTTGATTTCACAGGGACCCTTTATGCTGAACACCCTTAAACGCAGCATTACTTTGTGAAATTCTGTAATGAACAGAAGGCAAAGAAGAAAGAAATGATGCAGCAGCAGATATCTGGATGATATCTTGAAGATGCACATAGTAGAATTCGTCTGTCAGAAGAGCAGTGGTAACTTTTATTATCCTTATGCAGTTTTTGACGAAAATGTAATCAAATAAAAAAAAAACTAATTCAGTTATACCAAAACAATTTATTTGTCATTTTAAATGGATTCATGCCATTTGGTAAAATCAGACTTTGCAACTCCTATAACTGAAAGTTCACAAACATTTCAGCCATAATTCAAAATAATGGTCTGTTTGTTCAGATAATTCACTAGACTATCAAGTTCAAGTTTAAGATGCTTTCTTGGCATGAATGGTGACAACCTTTACTGCCAAAGACCGTATGCCTCATAAGGTGACAATCAGTAAGAAATTGTGCTGCTGAATGTATAAATTGTGGCTCTTCTGCTTATCAAAGTCTCATTAGATCCTCGCGTTGCTCTGCTGCTGTCACCAGGCCCAGGGAGCTTTTTCTGACAGCTTCATACAGCGGGCACATGAGGAGAAAGTGGACCTCTGTGTCTACTTGTTCCAATTTACATTTTTTACAAATTCTTTCTTCTCTAGGTTTCCAATTTTATGACAGCCTGCTTCAATTTCTACGTTATGGTCGCCTCTCTTAAACTGTCAACAAAACTAATTCATCAGGCAGTTTTTCTTGGGTTTTAAACTGGGGCCAAATCCAAAAAGTGCCTGTCCATCTTTACAAGAGATCGCAACTAATCAGGTCTCAGTATCCTGATTTTCAGTCACAGTTTAAATCAGTTTGACTGGTTATTTAAACAACCAAACAATTGAATGTTTCCCATAATCATACAATAATATGTCCGGGAATGTTCCTATTGAAATTGACAACTGAATACCACAGTAGCTATAAAAGTGAAATGTTGCTTCAGACAAAATGTGATATATGTTCCTGTCACACTTCATGTCAAGCCACTGGTCTCAAGTAACGGCATTAGCATGTTTCCTTTTTGGCAGCAGTCAGACAGGATGCACACACAGTGTGACACAGGCAGGCGGTTGAATGCTGGTCGAAGTAAGGTGCTACTGTAAATGATTAAGTAAAGGACTGTTGACTTTATTTGAGTCATCACCTGTTCTGTTACATCATGGGCTTTACACCAACAACAACAAGTAGTTGTTGTAGTTCACAACACTACAACACGTTGTCCTCTCTGGTCATAACAGGATTAGACAAAACGTCTGTGATGGTCCTCTGTCATCCAGTTCATGGTCATTCAAAGCTTGATCCACAAGGAAACTAGGCTTAGTTCATGTTCTTAAAGAGGTTTCACCTGCAATCCAAACGGTTTCCTGACTCGACGACTGAGCTAGAAATATAAGCCTCTGTGGGTCAATATTATGCTAATGGTTATGTAATGACATGGAAGCCGTTCATTTGTTTTATTTTTCAGCAAACTAGCTTAAACATTTAACAGAAAGTAAACTATGAAAAAGGTATAATGTAATGTAATATACTATTAGCATTTAAATTACACTTTTAAAATAACAGCACATGGTCTCCTCAGTTCCCAAAATGCATACAGATGGCTGAAAAAAGGAGAGGTGATGCAACAGAGTGGGATACATGACACTGTCCAGACTTTGAAACATAATACTGACAAAGAAATGTATAATAGACATATCATTTTCCACAAAAATGACATTTCTCAGTTTCAACAATTGATAAGTTGTCTTTGTGCTATTCTCAATCAAATAAGGGGTTTCAATGTTTTGCAAATCATCACATTTTGTTTTATTTACGTTTTACACAACTTCCTTTTGAAACAGGGTTGTACTATAGGGTATAATTACAGCCTCGCCGAGCTGCAAGCATAGCAAGGTCTGGATTGTCTGCAGGCACAGGAGTGTTTTGAGCAAATCAACACCTCTTAAACTTGAGAACAAACTTCAACTTACTTGCAAGTTTAAAGAATTGAAACGGAGAACATCTTCAAGATTTTTTCAAGATTTTTTACTTGACGTCAGTAATGAGGCACACTCATGAGATCTGCCAGGCTGTGAACAACAAGGGCACAGCTCTGTGTATCACAGAATCAACCCTCTGTTTGGACTCCTCAACAGGCTCTTTGTCCTCTCTGTTGTCAAGACAGGGGATAAAAGGCCAAAGACCCAAAATAAGTTTCACACCAGGGTTGTGACTTTTATCTTCTTCATCCAGATAGCTTTTATAATCCACTAATCTATGTGCTGTCTGTTCTGAACAAGAACTGCCATGAGAAAAATGCAGGAATCACAAGTGGCTCTTATCTATTTATGTATTTTTTGCACAATCCTTTTCTTTGTTTTTACCAGTTGTAAAATGTGATATTAAACCATGCTGCAGGTACAGTAAAATAGATGCAGTTTCCTTCATAGCTAAACAAATGCTAATTTTTGCAATCATAGTTGTTTTCTCTGTATACCACGTTTTAAACTGAATGTAGATTTCTAATTTCCACTAAACCTGATCCTCTTTATGATGACTTGAGCAGGCCACCAACAATCCATCAACTCCGAAGGTTTTATTGGACTTATCTGTAGCTGTTGTCTCAGTTTGTGTTAGTGTGTGGGTGGGTTTCTTTCTGTCTGCTTGTTCCCTTTCAAAGCGAATGACAGCTGTCCAAATAACCAAGGTGATATGAGATGTTTGCTGACAGGGATGAAGGTACGATTGCTTTTTTACGCATTAGTTATCTCCCAAATCTGCTACTCTTAATTATCCTCAATATAAAGAAAGGAAGTTTGAAGGATTTAAAAGGTGACATCATGTTAACGGCTTGATGCCCTCCGTCTGTGTCACTGTCACTTTTTAGTGTGTGTTTGAGTGAGAGGGAAGAGGAAAAGAGAGACAGCCATGTAACATTGTGTTCTTGTGCCGCAAGGCTACTACATGCTGTGGGAACCACAACTAATCTAATAAGAAATAGCCCTTAGTCAGCACTCTCTCTCTCTCTCTCTCTCTCTCTCTCTCTCTCTCTCTCTCTCTCTCTCAGTATTCTTATGCTAGAGGGGATCCACCCACACATAAAGTCATACTTTGACTACAAGTCCTAATGGGACTTTACACAGAAATGAATGAATGGACGCATAATGTTAACTCCCTGATGTTTTTTTAAAATAATAAAATATGTTTCAAAATTAGCCTTTGGTTTCAATCATCAACTGAAAATCAGGGTCAGCAGTTCTCCTAGTCATTTTGTTTTCTTTCAATCCAGCATATTTGTGCAGTTTTATAGAAAACATGAGATCAAACAAGGTACAGCTTAACTTGTTGCTTTTGCCATCACTGCTTAAGCTATCATGAAGAGGCGAAGTGAGGTAGGTAGCCTTGGAGTTTTTCTGGAGTTTTTTGTTAATCAGATAGCATATGCAGATACAAACTGCGTTTTAATGCCAGGTGGGAAAATAATTTACATATGTCTAACACTTTAACTAAGATCCCAGTTTTGGAGACTGGAAGTCTTTCAAAAAGTAGATTTTTCATTTTGTGGAGATTACAGTCTTCTGCTAATAAGAGTCAAAGGTTCAGACCTGATTTAATGTAAATGGTTAAATGAATGGTATATAGACTGCACTTATATAGACTTCTAGTCTCCTTACCACTCAAAGTGCTTTTACACTACATGTGGCGTTAACCCATTCACACACTGATGGCAGGGGCTGCTATTCAGAGGCCATCATTACTAACTAACCCCATTAACACACATTCACACACCGCTGGCTGTGCCAAGAGGAGCAGTTTACGGCTCAGTGTCTTGCCCAAGGACACACAACATTTGTACTGCAGGAGCTGTGACTGAACCCCCAACACTGTGATTTATAGACAAACGACTTCCACTGAGCCAAAGCTACCCAGAGAAGTGGTAAAGGTTTCAAGAGTTCAGTTTCACAAATGGCTGCAGCCACTTTAAAGAGATCTATAAATGCTCTGCAGAGGATGATAATTTGTCACATGCTGCTTCTCATGATTAAAGTAAAACAGATGTCAGGCAGCTGAGCTGTGGGCCTTGACCACAGAGTTCTGATAAATTACCTCTAAAGACTGCAGCTTATCCTGCTGCAAGTGACACTGGTGTTAGATTGCAAACTGACAGTCATCTGCCATAACTAAGCAGATTGTGTGTGTGCATGTGTGTATGTGTTGGGCTGCTGAGCTGGAGTAATTATGGGGCTTTAGCTGTCTGTCTGTGGCTGTGGTGTTGACATATGTTATCCTTTCTTTAGTATGGAATACTATACGTCTGTGGTCAAAAGGAGATGTCAGTGATCTAATAAATGTGACATCTACACTTCCTTCAGACAAAAAGATTTTAAAAAAAGGGATGGAAAATATTCATGAGTACAAGTAACTGTTAATATATTAAAATCATAAAAATGATTTAAGTATAGTTTAAGATTTAAACTACGCACACATCTAAACTATGGTGATCCACTAATGTTTTATCATCAGGTTAACATTTTGAACAAGTCCATTTCTTTAGTTCAAATCATGGAGTCATACCTGGACCTAGCCACACATCGAGTATGAATCACCATCTTCACTCTTGGTATACATCGACACATTTACCCGTCTGTTATCATGAATAATACACGTCCCTGAGATCTGTTTCTTTCTTATGTGAATTTCTCTAAATCATGTAATTTTTTTAAGTCCTTACTGGTTGTGTTCAAAATCAAAGCAATGATGTAATCATCTTTTAAAGCCTCATGTTTGACCTTCAGAATCTTGAAAAAGCTCTGAGTATGTTTTTAATAAAGAGCACTGACTTGACATTATGAAACAGTAATCCACTTTTTTTATATTCATGTCATTGTAAAATGTATTTCTCTGTCTTGTAAGACAACAAACTCTTCAGACATCAGTGTGTGCTTTAAATTAATTTAAGCACCAGTGATTGTGTTCTTTTGTTCTACTCTTTCCAGTATGTGAAAAAAAACCAAAAGAAAGCAGAGACAGGAGGAAAGGAGGTTGATCTTAAAGAAAGTTGCAGTTGATTTTAATTTGCCTCAATATTATCCTCAGCAGCTAATCAGAGAACACAGTTAATTTGTTCTTCTTTCAATGCAAATTAAATTATGAGTTTCCCATTTTCTTGAAATCATAGTCAATTGTGAAAAAACAATCTATTTAAATCAATCTGTTTTACTTATTTAACTTCATTCAAGTGTAAACGTGTCTGAAGCGAGTTCATCTTTGTTATTCTATTAATCGTTTCAATATATACGTCAGGGGGAAAAAAGATACAGGAAGTGTTTGAACTGTAACTGTATCAATTGGATGAAAAGAACTTACATTTCTTGTTTGTTTCAAATACCAACAAGAAGGATGGATCATGGACTCTCTGTACCACATAGATCTGGTTTATCCCACTCACGGGAGACTATTCAATGTTTTTTCCCCATTTCCTTCTGACAACTTTCATCTCAACAAGAATGATTTAAAAAGAAGGGTGTCAGAGGCTTAAACAACAATCCAATGCAACTTAAGTTTTTTACTTAGAGTAGAGGAAGTGGGATTAGCTGCTTACATGAGGAAATGAAAGCAGCAGTGACGCTGAGAGTTGGCTAAGAGTTGTGTGTTTACTATGAGTCAGAGAGAAACACACACTTCTTCATGTTCGATGGCCTGTCTCTCTCTCTTTTAGATACACTCTTTTTTTCTCTCTCCCATACCAAAGAAGCACAGTGATATATTAATAGAGTCCCTCGTTCGCCTGTGTGTGAGTGTGTATATTTAGCTTTGAGGGGTCTGGGCCCCCAGCCTGGCCTGTTCTGTTAGTGTGGGAAGAACATTGTATCGAGTGGAGTTGTGCGCTGACTTCTCGTTGCCTTAACCTCTAAGTTTGTATTTTCTTCAGTTGTGGTTTCTAAAAGCTATTCAAATGTTGTTGTTACTGCAACTAACCCCGCTGTGTCTGTGTGTGTTTCTTCCAAGGAGCTGATGAGCAGGACCTGTCTAGAGACTCAGAAGTTGGATCTCATGGATGAGGTGTCGTATCTCAAACTGAAGCTCGTCAGCATGGAGGAGACTAACACACAGACGAAAGATCCCGCAGAGACAGAGCAGAACAAAGCTGAGGTATTGAAATTCAACAAATGTGTGTGTGTGTGTGTGTGTGTGTGTGTGTGTGTGTGTGTGTGTGTGTGTGTGTGTGTGTGTGTGTGTGTGTGTGCGCGCGTGCGTGCGTGAGTTCGCGTGCTTACTATGTGTAAGTCTTTATATTATACATGCATATGCTGCTCAACTAACTTACATCTGAGGTTACTTGGATCCAGGAATAAACAACTGAAATGCTGTTTGTATCTGAATGAAAGTAAGCAGAAACATGCATATACAGTAGGCTCCACACTGATAGGTAGGCAGAGAGCGAGAGAGAGAGAGAGAGCTGTATCAGCATGAATGGGTTTCTTGTTGATAGCACGTGTTGCTTTGACTTATGTTTTTATTAGTGGTCTTTCATGACAGTGATGTAGGTGAACATCATGGGTTAGGTTAGGGTTACCCTAACGTTACTTTGGACAAAAGCTTCTGCTAAATGAATTGTATAATTGTAGAAAAGGAATAACAAATGATCATACACAACAACATTTTTAATGCAGGAATATGTCACAAGGAAACACTGAATCATCACACTTGTGGTATGTAAACCAAGTTTTATAGAAGAGATTTGACTAAATACACTGAAGTAATATCGTCCAACCCTACCGTACTATACGTAGAACTATATCAATGTTGTTTAACATTTACTGTGAGAGAAGACTCGAACAGCATAGATGTAGGTTTAGTTCTGCCAGTCTGTTGTTTGGTCCATCTCTTTTGTCCATAACTAGTCTCTCTTGAAAATGAAAAGTTGTGTCTCCATGAAACTGTCAAAATAGAAGTAACATTTATGTTAACAGAATAATTTTGGTATCTTGATAGCGTTTAAATGGATTGTCATGAATGTTATACAATCAAACATTAGAACATGCTTTAATCTTGTTCCTGGTGGTTTGCTTGTTGGGTATATTAATGGCATTAACACACTCTTCACTAATAGTTTAGTCTCCAAAGAGAAGTTGATGAAGTTGCCTCCTACAATGCACAAATTTAAGAGATGATTTATCATTTTTTATTTAAAAAACAAAACACAATATAACTAGCCATAGTCTGCTCCAAACACAGCTTCTGAAGAAGAGGCTACCTGCATATTTTCTTTAATAAGAGAAAAGAAATCAAGGGATTATTTAGAGACAAGTTGAGCTACTCTTGTATCTCTTGGACATTTGCCATTTGTTTGTCTGGTGTCAAATGTCTCTGAGCCAAATCAAATAGTAACAACATTGACCACGAGCTGCTGTCACCAACAAATCCACAAGATGCATGTTTCCACTCTTTGCCAGCACAGGGTGAAAAAACATGAAATGACATCCAAAATCCAACAATTTGATGGAAGGTTGTCTTATCACTATATTTCAGTCAGATCTGCCACGCAAATTATAGATAAACAAATAGTACTGGCAGAGGAAAAGAATGAGACGTGTTTGGATGAGATTCAAGCTCCAGCTCTGAGTCTCTGAAACAAGCCAGATCACATCAACTGGCCTCTCCAGACAGTTACAACAACCCCCCTGCAGTGGGCTGCCTGCCACATAAACAGCTGTCATAAAACAATAAAGTCAAACCTCAAAAAGTACCCATCCTTCTAAAAGTTATGCAGACATTTATAGAATAATGCTCAGCCAAATCTAACTTTCCTTGAAATTGAATATTGTCTCTTAACTAAAATGTCCTGAAAATAAATGTTTTTGTTCAGCTCCAGAAATCTGTTGTCTTCCTACATAAACACAATATTTACTTTATTTCTCTGCTAAAGTAATGTGATTTACTCTTTGAGCCACATTTGAGTCAGGCCTGATGACAGCTGGTTGGTCCTTGCTGCCGTTGTTATTTAGACCTGATCAACCCACATTCATTCACTCTGGATTAGGCCCCTTTGCCTTATTGGAAAAGTTGTCTCAGATTGCAGTTGCAGTTCTTCACCAGAAGACAAACTACCACAGAGTGAAATAAATAAATGAAGCAACCCAGACCTATTGATTTGAGGTCTGCTGTTGGGGCTTTTGGCTGTCAGCACCATGCTTCTGTAAACCAGATGATCGTATTTGAACAAAAGGCAGAGATGGGGAAGATGCTGGGGGGAATGCTGTGGTTTGCAAACATGAAGTTATCAGCTGACACTAGCGCTGGCTTGGTCTGCAAGGTCCCTCTGTTATTCAAAGCCTCACGTCATACTCTGAACAAGGCATTCAGTAGATTTGGCTTCATTTTTCAGTGGTGAGGCTGCATCCACTTCATTTTACAGTGTATGCTGCCTGCATGTTGTGATACAGTGAATATCAGAATGACATTTTTTTATAGTGAAAGGCTTGGTGCTGCATCTTACTCCAGCAACTTTTCTGCAATGGATAACAGCACATTTTTCAATCAGGGAGAGTACAAACAGTTACATAATACATATATGTTTCTTGCTAATTTCACACAAACACACAGACACACACCCACGCACACACACTCACACACACACACTTAAGAATGATAGATAGATAGATAGATAGATAGATAGATAGATAGATAGATAGATAGATAGATAGATAGATAGATAGATAGATAGATAGATAGATAGATAGATAGATAGATAGATAGATAGATAGATAGATACTTTATTGATCCCGAGGGAAATTCAAGATTTGCACACAAGCATAGACAGACAATGCTACTGTGGTCCGGTTGATTTGCCATGCTTGTCTTCAGTAGTTTCTTTGTGCGGACTTTGTTCATTGTTGTACCCAGCTGCTCCACACTGGCACCACAAGTTACCAAATCTAGTTTAGTTTTATCCCTCTTTATTAGTGTGTTTGTATTTGTGTAGTTTTCATTTTATTTTCTGACAGCACCAAGGGTATTGCTTTGATTAAAAAAACAACAACACAGAGGCCTATTTTCTGCACCCACATCAGTAAAACACACACACAAAGAGCGTGATAAGCATCAGCGGAAGTAGACAGAGAGGGAGAGGTGGTGACAAGAAGGCTCGACATGCGGGAGAGGACCGAGGGGCGGAGAGAAATGGAAGAGACGGAACGGTGGGACATGTTGAGAGACAGTGATGGACAGATGAAAAGATAAGGAATGACAGGATGTTCTGTATAAATATTGTCGTCTGTCCTGCAAGGCACACCACACAAAGTGAACATGCGGGACATTCACACTACAAATCCTGCAGGATGGAACTGTCAGGGACAACTGCCTCTGAAATTCTTAATGTGATCCGTCTCCTCTTGTAACGTTTTCTGCCACTGCAAAGCCAACATGCAGCAAAGATTCTGAACCAAACAAAAAAGGAAAGTTGTTTTATTTTGAAGTACTTTTTGGGTAAAATCCTCAAATTGATCGTTTTTAGGGTCCTGTTGTACACACACACACACACACAATAGTTTAGTGTACAACTTAGTGTAGTATAGTGTAGTGTAGAACCAGGAGTTTGAGGAATTAAGTCTGAGTCAAAGACAAAAGAAGGGAGAAAATGAGTCAGTCCAACCACTCCCATTCACACACTGGATGACATATGTAACTGTGAAATATGCCAACCCCAGGTCCTCCTTATATTGTTCTGAAGGATTATACCATTGGCTTATGAAACAAACCAGAGGGAGGAGCTAACAAGCGCTGGGGTTTGATGACTTGATGTTAAAAATGTGATCAACAACTATGTTTTCAAACTCATTATTACCGGTCTTGAGATAACGTACTGTGCCGTTATGGCCAGGCAGAGCAACTTTTTTCAAATATGTACACTTGTCTGATCCTATTTTCGTTTTTTTCCACCAAAGTAAGGTAGTGAGAGTATGGCGAAAACACTAAACCATCAGAAAACATTACATTTGCATGTGCAGGCCCAGATCAGCAAAGAGATAAGACTGACTGCTCTTTTGAAACCATTGAGACTAGTTTGTAACAAACCAGAATTTCCTTACAGGAGCTTTAAAAGGCAGCCATCAACAGTATCAAATGTAAATATCGAGTCTAAGAAGAGGTGGAGAAAATGGGTCATCAAAACTTGTCTGATCGGCACGTATTCATTTCCTTTAGTCTGATTCTCAGCTGTTTTCTGGATCTATAAGGCCTGGGCCTCTTTGTTGGTGGCCTCACCCACTAAAACTCAACATCAGGTCCGCCTCTGGTAACTAACAGAGCTGTTTAAACCTTGACAGGTTAATGCTAAGTTGGTGTAGTAATAAGATACAGTGTCTAATGTTAAGCACATGCATCAAACCCAAATCCAAAATATCCGATGTACTGATGTACAGAGGTAGTGTTTGTCTTTGTTCACGTTACGATGGCAACTGACACCGTCTACATTTTTGTCAGCAAATTGAGTGTGAGTGTGTATGTGAGTGTGTATGTGTGTGTGGTGAGTAACAGCTGCAAGGCTCCGGTCGGCTGGCAGGAGGAATGACAGGCATCCATGCTGAGCATTCCTGAGGGCAAAACACTTTCACCTCAGGAAACCAGTCCAACACCAAACACAAACTCATTACTGTCTGGTGAACTCTCTGAATCACTAAAACAACAGCTTTTCAGGAACAAGGTGTTTAAATAGCTTACCATGCAGCTTGTGATTTATTTAACGAGCTGTATGAAGGTTTCATAAGCCCAAAAGGTTGGAAAGTTCCTGGGTAACAGACATGATGGTATGTTTCACAAACATACACAAACACATTTAAAGTGTGTTATTCTGTCACTTGATGTCTGCTTGTACTCTCTGTCTGTCTGTCTGAAGTACGTCTCTTCCTGTCCTGTCTCTTCTGGAGTCTTCTGGAGTTTGGTCCTGTTTCAGGGGGGCGCTGTAACATAAAAGTTTAAGAGTTTTTAATGGTCCACTAAAAGACACATCACATCAGTGAAGGTTCTTTTCGAGTACATTTCAGAGGGCTATCCACCACATGACGGGTAAATGTTTGTACAATAAAAGTAATGTTTAAAAATACGCTGAGTTTTACGCGCCATTGGTATAGCTGCAGCTTGTCTCTCCTGCACCTCTGCATGTCGGATCGTAACTCAAAATGCCCTACCTAAATCTCTCTGTTGACATTTTGCTCAGGACAAAAAGTGTATGTTTGATTCCTCAGAAGCGTTGTACTGCAACTTGTAATGTTTTTCCCCTTAATATTAGATTATTCTAACTAGAGGTGGAAAAAATATTGATTTATGTAAAAATCAAGATTCTTCTCTTCTGAGATTTAAGATCGATTCAAAACTTCCTAAAATCCTTTTTTTATTTTTTTTTATTTTTTTTTTGGGCTACTCAGTCACTCCCTGCTAAGTGCTAAGGCTAGCTCTTTAACTCAGTAGAATGCCAAATGGAGCAACAAGAAATTCATCCAGTCTCACAGATGACTGGAGTAGATCCTGAAGTATGTACTAATTCATAAATGGACTTTGAATCCATGGAGCAATGAATCCAGAATCGTTTTGAATCAAAAATCAATTCTGAATCGAATCGTGACACACCCAGAGATTCCCAGCCCTAATTCTAACCCCTCCTCATACACAAGTTCAATAATGTCTCCATTACACAGTTCCTTTTTTCTCCTGAAATCATTTTTGCAATTGATTTCTATAAAATCTGTTGATCAGATTTTTGTTTGTTTCCTTTGATGTTTTGAGTTTCCTCAGTACAAGTTAACAGTCATCAAGGAATAGAAACAGACATTCCCGAATACTGACTAGATTAACAAAGAAGTTTATGTCTGTTTCTCCTCTCCTCTCCTCTCCTCTCCTCTCCTCTCCTCTTCTCTCCTTACAACTTATTGTATTTCTTCCTTTTTTCTTTTCTCAATCTCACCAATTCATCTCCTTCACTGCCCTTCATTTGTCCTCCATCGTTCCATCCCTTCCAGTGTGTGGTTAATCTCATCAGTGAGCTCCAGGAGCAGATGTGCAAGTTTCAGGAGGAGATCAGCACTCGTATCCAGGAGAAACGAGCCCTGGAGGAGAAGGAGTCCCAGCAGGGGGAGCCCAGAGGCAGCCAAGCCCAGGGCCACAGCCTACAGGTCGGGTTAGCCAGCTCAGACCTGAGCCTGTCTGGCTCTGATGTCCGGATCCACAATGGAGGACAGACTGTACACGTAGGGAGACTTGATGGATGAACTCTTCCCCTCCCTCTCCCATCATTTCTTCTCTCCTTCCCTTCTCCTCTTTTAACCAGTCCACAAACCACCCGGTATTTGGAACTTTCCACAGAATCAAACTAACAGCCTTTCTTGTAGTGTATCTGAGTGTTCACTGCAGGATTCTGGGGTCTTGCACTACTCTGGTTCTTGCAGATTTGGAGACTTTTGATTGGTGTTCCAAATACTTCAATGTCTTTGAGGGGTTAGTATCATTAAAGCTGAGTGAGTAATAATTTTTGCAGGTACTGTAAATGCTAGAGTATAGCTACTTAGAAACACACAGCTTTCTATCTTAATCCCTCAAGTGTTTGAAGTATTTGTAAAAACACATTTCAGCCTCCATCAGGATTGTCTCTTCATGAATCCTCTCAAATTGTATTCTGACCAGACTTTGGGTTTATATTTGATCTGTTGTGGTTTACTTGCATGACAATGGTTCCTCCCTCAACTAACAATGTTTACCTTTGTCTGTTTCCTCCTACACTGACCAGGTGGATGGGTCATGTAACTGTAATCATATGTAATGTTGTGCAAGATTCCCCTTGGGCTATGGAGATGTGCGGCTTGCAGAAGTACAGCTTGTATGACTGTCACTCTAGATCTGGGTCCTGAGGTTCATCCTTTTCCTGGTTGTTGATAACTGCACGCAGAAGTATCTGTTTCAGGAGGATCATGTTTCCTATATTAACCACTGCTCTGTCTAGCCCTGGAGACCTTTATAACTGCACTGAATGTGAACCCGATGTTTGAATACTTCCATATATACAAAGCATGTGTGCAGTAGGGTGATGTTGACTACTCTGTCATTTTGTTGGGATTTAGGTTATATTAATATTAATCATTTAGCAGTAGGTAAACTCAACCACTTGACTGTTTGACCACTAAAGAGAGGCTGTGTTTTGTTTTGCTGCAGGATTTGATACGAGAAGTGAAGCAGCTGAAGAGCAAAGTGGAGGAGCTGGAGGGAGAGAAGGGCCAGTATGAGAGGAAACTGAGAGGCACAAAGGTATCACGATGAACTAGTAGCACATACAGAATGTACATATACATTAGAAATTGTGTGTTTTACAACTAGCCTTTGTGGATAAAGAACTACAGTATATTATTACTTGAATATGTGTTAGAGATTCTCCCTGTCTGGATGGAAAAGTGACAGAGTTTGTAATGTGTAATATACTGAGCATATCCAAAGAAAACAAAACAAATACAGCTGAGGGTAAACATGGTCTCATTATATCAGATCTTTCTCAGAGCTCACAGAGTCATGTAAGCATAAATGGCATCATTACAATCGTTGTCACTACATCAAAATGCTGCATAAGAATAACAAATTGTGTGCTTCACTCAAGCAATAAATCAAGCAGTCTTTATTTGTGTAACGCCAATTCATAACAAATGTTATCTCAAGACACTTTAAATAAATAGTACGTCTAGACTGTACTCTTTATTATATTCTTGAAAAAAGCCCCAACATTAATCCACCATGAGCGCAGCACCAAGCAACATTTAGCTAAGAAACAGTGGCAAGAAAAAAAACTGTGTTGTGAACAGTCAATGGTGGCTAACAACCACATCCCGTTGACCTTCAGCTGAAACACAAATGCTTATAAAAATGACTGGAGGGATGAGCTGGCAAATTACAGGAACATAAAGTGAGGCAATACTACAGTATGGTACTATACATTCATATTGCATAATGCCATACTGTTATTTTGTCATATAGATTTTTGGAACATTAAAGAAAAGTCATGAATAGGAAAAGGAGCAGCACGCTTTGAGTTAAAGATCCTTTGATAAACAAAGAAGGGTCTTCTGACATAATATTAGTCATTGGTTAATTTAAAGGAGGTCAAACTGCCATTGCTTTCTCTGCTTACAGTGCTTCCTTCCTCCTCTCCCTCCTTCACTCTGAATCTGTATCCCCTCCTCTTCCTCTCTACTCTGCGACTCGCTCTCTTCACCTTTTTTCTGCTCTTCTTTCCTTTCTCGTCATCTCCAAATCATCCCCCGTCATTACTCTCTTCCTGTGTCTCTGCTCTCTCTAGCTCTCTATCTCTTATTCTCTCCATGTGTGTTACCAGTCGCTCATGACCCAGCTGTCCAGCCTCAAGCTGACTGTGGAGCACACACAGCTGGAGAAGCAGCACTGGGAGGAGCGCTGGCGCAGCGCACAGGTGCCTCCTCTTTCTCTGTCTCATCCTCATCTGGTGCCTCTTGTCTCTCGTTTTCCTTTGTGTTTGTTCACTGTCACTGAATAGATACTTAGTCCCTTTGCCAATGCTCTGCCTAATGCTCTGCCTCTCCTTTTCCACCTCTTCCCCACCATTGTTGTCCTTTTGCACTTGTCTTTTCCTCTTCGCCCTCTCCTTTCTATTTTTCTTTTGCTGTGCTTGCAGTTCTTTTTTTCTCACTGCTCCTGATCCTTTTTGTTTTGGTTCTGTTTGTCATATGACAGCTAAACTTTGATTATAATACACATTTAATCAAGAAGTAAGTAATTACTTTACCAAATCATCTAGTAAAATCATTTTGGTGTACCATGACTTTTTCGGACTCTTTTCTGCCTTATATCAGGTCCTCTTGGCAACTCACAATCAAACTAAAAAAACGCATTACCCAGTGAGCACTATATGTTCGTAATATTCTTACCTGTTACAGCTTTCACCTGTGTGCTATTTCATCGGGCTCTGTCTAAAAACATTAATTTACAACAATTTGAGCCTGGGTCCAAAAGGGCACATGGAGAACACCAACTTTGGAGGCCCCTGTGTCTACCAGATATGAGACCAGTTTTCACAGCAAACCAACAGGTTTTGCAGCGATGGAAGCGGGCAAGCGAACTGGTTCAGATATAACTGATTCTAGGTGACCTAAAAAGGCTGGGCATTTTTCGAATAAGCTCCACGACCAGAAACACTGTAAAACTAGGATACATTTTGGAGATGCTTTTGAAAAATGGAGAGAGGTTGGAATATAGAAAGGTCTGAAGACAGATGCAGAGTTGGCTAAACACTGAAGCTTCAGTGTCCGCGACATGGCAACCCACATGTGCATCAACTCCAGGGAGGAGGGGGCTGGGGAAGACAGATCTTTTCAATTTTTTTGATTTGGACTACAGTACCAATTTTAAACGCTTCTTGTCAGAGTTACATATTGCTCCTTTAACTACACTGCTGGCTGGGATCATTTACTCTCACTTATTAATTTTTGAAGTTCAAAACGTAGGCTAATACTTGCTGCATGTGTGAACAAAAACAGGCAAATTTGCAATCCCACTTCACCCAGGAATTTTTCAGACAGCCCACTAGAAAACTTTCCACATGAAGTCGGGTGAGCCAATGGAAGAACACATCAGGAAAAACAATGCAATCTTGGTGGACATAATGAAACTGCTCCGTATTGTTTTCTCCCTCGACATGATGTTCTTCTCCGCTCTTTTGTTGACATTATTAATAGGTCAAACTACACACAGCACTAATATAGAACCAAAACACTCTCATCAGAGTGTTGGACTCTGTTTCTCTTTTTATGTCATGTCTTCTGAGACCCCCCCCCCCCCCTCCTGCTCAACAGAAAACAATCATGTATGGACAACCAACTTAGGAAGATTTCAGGAGCAGCCTGCCTGAATTTTTCTTCTAATTTTCAGGAATACCTTTGTGAAAACATTTCTAGATATACTGTAGATTTACTGCTCTCTCTTCAAGTCTGCTCCCAAACTGCATCATCACAGTGACATCCCCGACAGGCAGTAAGGTGCTACCATTAACATACTCAAATATTTAATTTAGGTTATATTACAATTTAATTTGGATTTGATAACTCTTCACTCTGAATCTTTTTATGCCCACTTATCTACTCTATTGGGCGTTTTTGTAGGCTTCAAGGCTACTTTGGCATACAGACTTTTGTTGTGGGGCAGCTGCAGGAAGTGTTAAGTTTGAATTTATAGCTATTGTAAAATGACTCTGTGCACACCTGTTGTCTGACACCTGTTGTGTGCAAGTTGTAACTGTGCTACTTCAACAGCTGTGTCTCATGATTTATTATGAATACTTGTATCACCAACTTAGATTAGGTTGGTTGTCCAAAATAAATCTAGCACTCTGTTTTCCAAAACTCATAGAAGGAAATTGGTCCAATATCCTTCTTACAACATGCCAGCAATGTATAGCCCAGCAAGCTGAGTTATTACAAGATGACCTAGCCCTTCTTGTATGGGTGAGTGACTTCAGCTCCAAGTCATCCAGGTGTATAGGTCTATGATTTTGAAATATACACTTCCAATCGTCAACAGCTTACAAAACCCTCTAAATCAAAACAAATGGTTTGACAAAAATTCCCACCTCTTTTATTTTAATGTATATGTGGCATGCATCATCAACATGGCAATTGCATACAAAGTCTATATTCTGAGACCCATCATCCAGTAAACCAGAACAAATATTCTGGTTATCTCGAGAACTCTGCATCTCCCCTAAATCCCTTTTCCACTTGTAGATATCCAGTGACCTGGAAGATTGACACAGTTATCAGATACATTCTCTGTCTTCCTCCACAGGCAGAAATCGCAGAGCTACAGCAGATTCTTTCATCCAAAGACGCTGAAATCGAATGCCTGCAAACCCAGCTGCTGGCCAGAGGTGGCACAGCCAATGACAACGCAGAGAGAGGTACACACAGCTGACAGTCTGACCAATCACTTTAGATTTAAATCTGTCAGTGCGGATGTGTGCGAGCAAGCGATATGCATGTCTGTCAACTCTGATTACTGTAACATCTAATCAACATGTCCCTCTCTCCTCTGCTGAATACTTAACTCCTTTGACTCTCTGCTGGCCTCTGCTGTAGAGGAGGTGTATATCAAGCATCTGATTAACAAATGTAAGGCATGGTGGGCTGTCCTTTTGGGTCCAATTTTCAACCAAACTTCCCTGCTCTTATACGTTTTTTATGTCTAGCTTAAAGTTTTAAATATATAAATAGATTATTTTATGTCTTATGTCTTAGGATGTGTATATTACATATTCATTTTACAAATTTTACTCTGATTCTGTCTTAAATCTTAACAAATCTGCAGCATAAAAACTGTAAGTGCTTACTTCATTTGTTAAAGATATTCGGTCTCTTCATTTGGAAGCAGAGTGTTTGGTTTAAAATCGGACTACAGCGTTGCTTTCAGTTTGTGTTGGTTGTATTTAACATTCCAGCTTCATTTGACAAAAGTGTTATAAGACTCAACATCCTTTCAAAACTTCTGGCTCGCAGAGCAACTTGTAATATACATACTTAAAGGGTATTATTGTGCTTATACCATAGCCACTTGAAACCATGATGACAATGATGTAAAATAAAATCAAGTCATTATGTTCTTAAATAGCTAATTCTGGTCATACTTATATGTTTTGCATTAAGTATTATAAATACCAGAGTCTTTGGAATCTGTAGAAAAACAAATATAGCTTTTGGCTCTTCGTCATCAAACAGCTCCACATCAATGTTATTGAAATGTTGTCTCCAGGTGAGATAATATTGGTGCTCTCTCTGTGGCTCACTCACTCAGGCAGTGTCCCTCTGTTACAGACACATTAAGAAACAGTTGGAAGCTCTATAATTCTCTCTACCGTACCAGCTGTAGCTTAGCTAGCTTCATTTAGAAATCCTGTTAAGCTTTTCTATTAACAGGTTTTTATACATGTTGTCACATCTGTTATATCTTTGTAGCCAAAGCGATGCTGTCTTTATCTGCAGTTTTATAATAGTGGAACCTGAAAATATAAACCTGCGTCATAGGTGTTGGGTTGAACTTCCTGGTTATTATTACTTCTAGTCAGTCAGAATTAAGAATTCTCAGTGGCTGTGGTATCAGCTTGTTTAAACCTCTATGTACGTCAGTGCTGGCAAACATTTGAGCTTTTTTTTCAGTCTTTCTGTCATGATTGTAATAAGTCAGACATCTTAAAAGGTCTATCAAGCAATTTAAAAAAAGGACTTCTACAAGAGTAAGGGGGACTTAACAGCGATAGAGTTAAGATTATTGTGGGCAAAATTAATTCTTCACAAGCCAACATATCCTGACATTAAGTCCTTAAATATTGGTCAAGCTTAAAAAAAATACTGCTTCCAACATCTCCCACAATGCATCAAATATCGTCCTTTTGCCTTTCCTGCCTGATCAAATGTTTTTTAGTTTCCGTTTGAAAACTTTAATCTATGCTTAGGCATAGAAAGTGACAAGACAGTGACATAATTGATTAATTGTTCCAGATTTAAAGAAGCTCATCTCAAGCTGCGGGTTTACAAATTGTTTTCACATCATTTTAAATAGTTTTCTGTGACCTTCATGTGTAAAGTTAGTGGATTTACCCTTTAAGATAAGTATTTATGTTTGAAAGGATATTGAATGACATGTGGCATAGGTTTGTGTTGTGTTTATTTGTGAGCATTGTGTTATCAGTTAAAGTCTTATCCCTTTAAAATGGTATTTGATGAACATAAGAAGAGAATTATCATTTTATTGAAGCACAGCCGCCTAACACAGCACAGTTCAAAGCATCATGAGCTGCAGGCTTTGTCCCAGGTGATGGTGTCTGGAGAGTCACGCTGTCAGTGTGTGTTTGTTTTGCTTGTTTATTCATATTAGCATGGATGTCATGACTGTCGCCAACATTACATCAGGCAACCATCAGAAGCCTTAAATGAACAAGACATGAAGTTACTGTGAGTCCAAGTGAATACATTTCATAACTTTTTTTTTCTTTGTTAGACCAAGAATACCAGAGGTTGAAGGTTGGGATGGAGTCTTTATTAGCTTCAAACGATGAAAAGGTAAATGAAAGTGTCCTTTGATGTCCAGCTGGAGATCTGTTCAAATAAAAAAAGGTCCCTTGTTTTTATTTGTTTCGTGTTTTCCTGCAAACAGGACCGACGTATTGAGGAGCTGACCATTCTGCTTGGTCAGTACAGAAAGATGAGGGATGTCATGGCACTCACACAGGGTAAGAATTACATCCTTTTCTTTGTCTGTGTAGGCTCTCAGTTATCCAGGTCATGATAAATTAGAAGCTTGATCCAAAGGCAACTGGACGTGGTTGAAGATCTTGAAGATGTTTCACCTCTCCTCCGAACTGAAGACTCCCTTCAAGATCTTAAACCGAGTCCAGTTGCCTTTGGATCAAGCTTTCAATTTCCTGAAATTAGTTTTTCAGTTCAGAGGACAGGTCGGTCCAGTCGCCTTATTGTCCCTGCTCTGTGTTTCTACCAACCAGGGAGTAGTGAAGAGGAGCTGAGCAGCAGTTTGGGACTCAGAGCCATCACACACAAAGCACACTCTGATATCCTCAGGTCAGAGGTAAGATGATAAAGAGTAAAATCTCTTCTTCCTTTTTTTTTACAATAATCCTCACACCAGAGTCAGTCCCACAAATCTCTATCCCGAAAACACACTTTAAAAAAACAATGTGTTTTGTCTATTCATAGATATCATCCAGAGGATCTTCTCCACTGATGTTATCCTCGTCTCCGTACCAGAGAGAGCTGGACTTTAGGTATTCTCACTTAAAAACACAGTAACGTACACAAACACGTGTTATGATTTGATCACGTAACCCTTTGTTTGTGTCGTAGTATGCAGAACCCTTTGGACATATCCCTGGTATCTGCTGCTGGGGATCCAAGCTTCTTTAATGGATCGTGGTAAATACTTGCTTTTTTTTTTTGGTGACTTCAGTTGAACTCTGCATTAAAGTGTCAGCTGTTCTCAACACGGTGCAGGCTCACAAAGGAACCATATGAGGGCAGAGCCTTTCCTCTTTGTAACTCTATACTCCTTTATTCCTCAGGCATCAGCGCAGGTTGCTCTCCAGCAGTCTTGAAGAGCTGCAGAGTGGATCCTTACAAAAGGTTTGTTGATGCATATATAATATATGTTGTTTTTCTTATTACTGTCATCTAATACAAATATAATCCATACATCTAATTCAAAATGCTGAACCTGCTGTTGCTGATTAACATGCATACTAACTTTGTTTTTTCCCCAAATAAACTCTGATGTTCTTTAATCTGGTGAGTGAGTGCTAACCTGCTAATTCTGGGATGTATGTGTGTGTTTGTGTCTGTATGTCCTCTCTTCTCTCCGGTGTCTGTCTCGGCTATAGGCTGTACAGATCCAGCCAGTAGAAACAGAATCAGACGTAGGGGCAGAGGTACTGATCTTCTCTATAACCTCATACAACCTAACCTTTCCCTAACCCACCGAAACAATCAAATCAAACAAACACTTGTTCATTATTGTTCACAGTTTAGAAGGGGAAGGGTCCACTTGGTTTTTAATTCAGCGTTCTATTTTACTTCTATTACTTTAGCAAAGCTTGCATGCATGCATGTGGTACGCAAGGATTAATGGGACATAATTGGGCTTATTTAATTGCAGTTAAAATATTCAGTTATACAAAAATAAATTAGCAGAGGGAGATTTTCATTTATTGTATTCATTTTGTGCATATTAGGAATAATCTAAAAAATCAATTTTCTTATTAAAAAATATTCTGGGGGGGGGGAAATCCTACTATCGCTATTTGTCTTATGCTGGCCCCTGACACTACTCAATAATTTTGGGGTCCTAGCTTGACGGTAACACTTAAATATGGCTCTTGTAACATGTTGTAAGCCTTTCTGTTGTATAGAACTCAAAGTGATGTAATGCTCCGGGTGCACTTTGAGCTCCCGTTCTCTGTGTGACATCAAAGTTCACAGCTGGATTTTGCACTCTGAGGAAAAAAAAAATGTCTGCTACGCATTCACAGCCACACACTTATCCACACACATATTCTTTGCTCGATAGATCATGCTGCACACATAGACACACATGAAGTCATCCTGTGTATATACACACACACACACACACATAAAGGGCCAAGACCCACCTGAAGTGGCTGTCAGAAGTGCTCTGCGTCATGGATTCCTCCCAGCTGTTTCCTTCTGCTGGCCTTTCTCCTCTTATTCCTTCGGAGCCCTGGTGACTTTGATGCCTGCTTAGATACTGGCGTGATCAGACTCTCCAAAGGACACGTGTTATGTAATAGAGTACAAGAGCAAACTCTATCATCTAACCTTATGTAGATAAAGATGATGCCTTAGATACAACATGAAATACTATAATCTACATAAGTGCATCTCTAAAAGCACTCATTTTCAGTGTATTTAAGCTCTGAGTTGCCATAGAGAGAACAATGTGTCCCACTTGAATTAAAGCCAAGGAATAAATGATGGTAGTTCCACTGGAAATAGTCTTCTTCGATTTCATACATTGTTCAGAGTCCACACACCATTGTTACAATTGTTTTGATTTGATGTATTCTGCAGAGTCCACACATGGAGCCGAGTAAGTACCGGACTCTGCCTGGGAAGCTGAGTAAAAGGAGCGAGCTGAGGGCTGAGCTGAACGGTGACGGAGAGGGAGACGATCAGTATTTATCACCCGTCCGGCTCTCTCCTGTCCGTAACCACGACCAAGAACACAGACTTGGTGAGTTTCTACGGCTCTTTCAAAGCAGGTATATCAATCAATCCATCAAGCTTTATTTGTATAGCGCCAATTAATAACAAGAGTTATCTCAAGACACTTTACAAAAAGCAGGTAAAAGACCTTACTCTTTGTTATTTAATATTACAAAAGAGCAGGTAAAAAGACCATACTCATTGTTATGTTTACAGAAAGCAGGTAAAAGACCTTACTTATTGCTATATTACAAAGACCCGGCTGAATCCATCATGAGCACTTTCAAGTAAGTATATTAAGCCTGATGTATATAATCTGCTGCTCCTGGCACACTCCATATATGGATCAGTATTTCTGGTGGCTAATTGTTTCAATGAAAGGTATTAACAGCAAAATATATTTGTTATGAGTAGTAAATGGGATTAAGTGTGAGCACATGCATTTTTAAGTGTGTTAGTGCTGTAATAGAAAAACGTGTATAATGGTTTTAATTTGGGTTTAGCCAAATACAAAATTAGTCAATCAATCTTTATTTGTATAATGCCAATTCATAACAAACGTTATCTCAGTACACTTTACAAAAAGAGCAGGTCTAGACTTTACTCTTTATCATAAAACAGAACACAGAAATCTATTCATAGATAATGAACAGCTGAGATTAATGTGTTGAAAAATGGTAAGGTACGGTAACTTTATTTGTCGTCCTCCTTTTACATACAAACAACACGACAGGACAAAACATGATAAAGTGACAACAGTGCTCAATACAAAAAAGATAGGGCAGTCAATTCACCAAATCATAATCTAGGCGGTTTCTATTTGCATTTGTCAATATAAGACTTCTATGTGTGTCAGTGGGAGTTTTCTCAGGCCATTGCCAGACTGCAAGAATTTGATCATCTCTTGAGTACCATGCTGCTCAAACCATTAATGTTGTCATGTTAAGGTGATGGTTCACACACTTTAAAACTGATCTCAGACCAGGTGAACTGAGTATGAAATTAATTTCTTTCGTGACCTCATTGAAATAACATTAAATGCATAACCAGGAGATCATCTGAAAGGTCCCTGTTGAGCAGATTCCTACCATTTTAGTGAAAGTACCAGACAATAATACAAGAAAAATTAAGAATTATAATAATACAAACTTGTGTCTTGGAAACAATCAGAGGAAAGGTAACATCAAAGATATGTTGGGTATTCTTGTTTGTGTTTTGACAAACTTTAATTAGAAGTCAATCTTTGTTGAGAATGACATTTAAAAAGGGCCGAACATGCAGATTTTACTGATGTACTTTCTGACACCAATCTATTAATCAATCAGTTATATAGCCCTAAATCCTAACAAAAGTTATCCTATAGCGTCGTACAGTAAGGGCAGGTCTAGATCATACTCTTTATAATATGATTTACAGAACAGACTCATTTGTGAGTCAACTGCCCGACCAACTTCGCAGAGAAAGTGGAATATAGAGAGACAAAAGAAATGAAACAAGAACTTAAAACTACTTTGTACAGTTAAGAGGGATTGTTTACCTCCCTTGAAACATTTGTACCAGCAAACATCACCAAAGTTAGAGAGGGGTAGGATAACAAATATGAATATATGCACGAGGCCACAAAGACACAGTATTTTGCTGCTGTTTTCGTCGTAATGAACTTCAACTCACTTCAGTTGTATATTCTCTGGCATTTAGACTCAAACTGAAACTGTTTGCATGAAAATTTTGATGTATGTCTCTAACTGAACCTTTGATGAAGCTGATAACCCAATGCAATAATCAGCTGTTGAAATAATCCTTTTTCAACTAACTTTGCTTCATCTGCTTCGTTCTCTGTGCCCTTTCTCCCTCTCTTCCCCTCTTGTCTGCTTTGCTGCCGGATTGCTCTTTTCTCTGTTTGCGCTCTGGCTGCAGTTCGCTGCAGGAGTGCCAGTGCTCCGGCTTTAGGTACTGTATGCTCACACTGAAATTCAAATGTCATCACAGGATCTATACCCTTTCAGGAGGACTGAGTCACTCTGCTAATGTTGTTTGCTCTGAATCTAAGGTCACATAAACAAGTTTCTTCTGACAAACAAAATATTCACAGCATCTTTCCTACAAATAAAACCCGATTGTCCCTCTCACAGCCCAAACCTCCGAGGTGAGCAGAGTCAGTGTGAGTAACTGTTTTGACCAAGGATCAAGCTACTTCCAAACCGGGATTATTAGGACTCCCTCATGACTCAGAGAGCTGTCGAAGATAATGCCTGACTTTCTTGCATCAGCACTCCCTGATACTCACAAACTGTTAAAGCAAATAGGCATATAAGCACACAGCCACCCATGTATCATCCTACACTTATCCAGAGCTTAAAGCAGGAGGCCTATCAGAGACTGAGAGGGCGAGGAGTGCAAGCTTAAGGATGTGTGCGGTTCAACGAGCTTAGACATCAAAAGTAAGCAAACAAGGATGCAACCTGACATCCCACCCTTTTGGCTCTCATTGCCTTCTGCAGCACTTACTCTCTGACTATCTGAGGCTCAGCACATGCAGCTAAGAAAGATCAAGAAGAGCAAGTGTTCAAAGTAAACAGGTGTCAAATGAAATACTTGATAATACAGAATGATTAACATGTGATGAGGTGCCAACATTGAGTGAGTTTGTTCTAGCACCGCCTTGGTTAAACTTCTCAAGGAGAGAATTCTGTAGTCAGCCTGGTCAGGGCCTTAAAGAGGGTGTTTCAGGTTTAGAGGAAGAAAGAAAATGGGTGTGGGATGACCTCATTCAGGTGGCTTTTTCTCATATGTAGCTTGTAAAGGCTAACAAAGAGCCACTTAGTCTCAGTATCTGTAGAAAACGTTACTTCCGTTTGAACAAGCAGAATTAATCGTGTCTAAGTTTCTGGCCCAGTTTTTCCACCAGCCTGAGGCTTGTGAATTTGCGTGTTGCTCCTTTACACATTTGACATGTATAAAACATTTAATGTAGATATAAAGAGGCTGCAACTAATGCCTGCGTATGCTCTCTGTCTGCTTGGCTTTCTTCTCACTTCACTAACCTCCTCTGCCTCAGGATCGCCTGGGAAACATGACCTCTATGATGTTGGTGGGTATTGGGTCTGATGCGCAGTGTGTAACTCTGCTGTCTCCATCAGCGAGCTTGGCATGAGATGTGTAAATAATATAACTTACCCCGTGTGTACGTCTATGTTGGGAAAGTGTATACAGCATAAAGGCAGCAGATGATTCCTTGTAGTTTTTATTATAGTTTATAACGCATGGTTTATTGTAGTTTTTATGCTAAGAAAATGAAAACCTGTTGCTCTAAATGTTTTTAAGTATAATTGTATGACACTATGAGGCTGGGACAGAACAAACAAACACTGTTGAAGCTGCATTTACTGAATGTATTCAGACAATAAGCAGATTAACCACAAAAGGAAACTTTAATGTGTTATCACATATTTGCCATATTAACAGGTCCATCGCACATTAGCAACTTCGGCATTCATACATTTTTTTCCTTTCCAGCTCATGCAGTAGATGCATGTCCAATATTTATATTTTCCCAGCAAAACATTAACCTTTAAAGTCTGAAAAGTTGAATAAGCTAAAGACACCTGTAGAGAAGGTTGATCAAACTTTATCAATCTGTCATAACAAGACCCCCTTTTACAATCAAAAATATGTTTGTTTGATTCATTGATTATTGCAGCTTTAAAATCATAGTGCTTTGCAGGAAGCTATATATTAATGATGAGCCGTGTACAACATACAGTATGTGTTCAGGGCTGCTTCTTACTTTCATTTGGTGTCACACACACAAATTACTCGGCTCTATCATTGCTCCACACTTAACTGAACTTGTGCATCAGTGAAAGTCTTCCTTTCTTTGTTTCAAGCAGAGCGTCCAGAGAAGCTGGAGGAGAGTGTTCTTTCAGACCAGTCCCCTCTGTCCTCTGGAGTGGACTCAGGACAGCAGTCCCCGGTCTCACCAGAACACAGGAAGAGTCACAGAGGCATTAAGAAACTCTGGGGAAAGTAAGATTTAAAGATCAACATTTGGAAACTTGCTGCACAGAATTATAACATTAACAAAAAAAAATCCTTTGCTTTTCTTCATTTTTCAGTGTTATGTCTTTCCACAGGATCCGTCGCAGCCAGTCAGGTAGTCCCTCCCAGGGTCATGACCCCGAGCTGGGAGAGTTCAAGAGGGGAGGCTTCAGAGCTACAGCTGGACCAAGACTAGCCCGTTCAGGAAACACACGGTATAAAGAAACAGTTACACTCACACACACACTTCCACACCATATTTTCACATCTTCTTGTGCAAAATATCTCAAAGGGTCAGGGGACTGTACAAAAGGTCTGTTTCAGATTCCTGCTAAGCTCTTATTGGAGCAACTAAATGGCCAAACCATCCAAATTGACACGACATGAGATCTCTCTTTAGGTCACAATGAGAATGTGCAATTCTACAATTCATTAATCAGACGCTTTTTACCGAAGCGACGTACATCAGAGAGTAAGTACAACACAAGCAAGGATCTAGAAAAGAGGAAACAATGTCAGTTAGAGCAAACAAACAGCTTTAAGTCTGATCGGACACACAGGTGCTGACAGGCAATGCACAGAGACAAAACACAACATCGACGGCTGTTCTTGAGAGTTTTAATTAGCATAGAAACCATCTTAAAATCCTTGTTATTAAACAAAACCATTGTCATTACCATCATCATCAACATCATCATCAATAATATCAAAACCATCGTCATCATCAAGGTCGTAGGTATTCATGAAAGAGCTGGGTCTTTAGCTTTTTCTGAAAGGTGCAAAGGGACTCTGCAGATCGAAGAGCTCTGGCCACCTATACTGTGCACTCATTTGGGATGTATTCCATAAAAGCTTCCTTCGTGTGATGTAATGTAGATTGTGATAACTTGTACATATTGCTCAACCCTGTAAGAATGAATAGTTTTGGGCAGAATCTTGTTTAAGTTGATACAAATGTATCTTGGGTAGCAAGAGCATAACTTGTTTAACTTACATAAACATTGACAGATTACATAGATATGAATCATTTAAAGCTCTTCTGAGGAACTTTCTGTGTCTGTCTATTTTGGTCCGCTGTGGTCAAAGTAGCCTCTAATCACTGATGTTGTCCTGTGCATGTGCAAAAAGTGTTTACTGATGAAAAATCTCATCCTGCTTTTTTAAACAGTCGTATCTGTTACTCATCAATCATTGCCAGGGAATATGTTTAAAAAAACAGTTCCTGCAGAGTGCCGTTAATCCACTCATGTGATACCTACACCGCAGCAGCGAATAAAGGCATTGAAAATAATTAATGACATACTTGTTTCTTTTTGTATATTTGCATATAGATATTCTGTATGTTTCATAACCAGCTTAAAACGTCTTACGGGAGCTTTAAAGAAACCTCAAGAAACGACTTTACAATAAGAAAAAAAAGCCCACCTTTATAAAATCAAACTGTACTTGATTACACGCTCATGTAAAACATATTTCTTTCTATTTTTTTTAGAGACATTAAGATACCTTTTTCTAAGTGGAGCACAGAGCAGGTGTGTGACTGGCTTGAGGAAATTGGACTCGGTCAGTACAGCATACTTGCTCGCCACTGGGTCACCAGTGGTCAGACTCTGCAGTCTGCCAGCCTGCAAGACCTGGAGAGGGTACATACACACACACACACACACACACACACACACACATAGACACCAACTACTCTATATGAAGAATGTTTCATGATGCAGGTTAGGTATATATCTTTTTATAGGTTTTACCTGACAAGATAATTTTCCATTGATGTTGTTCAGTTCTACCTGTCTGTTTGGTGTAGCTGTGTGTCTGTCTATTTGGTATTCAGCAACGCCTGTCATCACTTTTCAACCTGCTTGTTAGTTTTGCCTTCCACACTGTGCTGACATTTCAGACCTCTGAAACCTTTTCTGTCCTTCATCATCAGTGTGTCTCTCACTCTCAGGTGAACCTGTAATGTCATCAGTAAGATGAAGGAATAAAAAAAAATGAAGCATGTCATTTCTCTCACTTTGACTCCTCCAGGAGCTGGCAATAAAGAACACGCTCCACAGGAAGAAGCTTCAGCTGGCCATCAAGACGCTTAGCAGCAAGCAGCCGGAGAAGTCTGCAGAGCTGGACTACATCTGGGTTACTCGTATGTTCTGAAATCCCCCATTGAAGAAAAACATTAACAGACAGAGCTTTAATCTTGTATAAAATCTGTAATTTGTTTACGTTCCAAAGGTTGGCTGGATGATATCGGCCTTCCTCAGTACAAGGACCAGTTTAATGATGGAAGGGTGGATGGGCAGATGCTGCAGTATCTGACTGTGGTGAGTAATTATTAATGATGTGCAGGTCGAGTTAGTGTTTTAAAGTTGAAATAGGGTTAATTCAACGGCAGGCAGGTAAAGCAATAGGGGAGCTTGAATTTTCCAGGATAAATGTTCATATTGAAAGGACTAAATATGCAGACATAAGATGCCCACTTTCTTTTTCTCTTAATTTCATGGCACTCATCTATCTGTCTTCTCTACATCTCAGAATGATCTGTTAGTCCTTAAAGTAACCAGCCAGCTGCATCACCTCAGCATCAAGTGCGCCATTCATGTTCTCCATGTCAACAAGTTCCACCCTAACTGCCTCAAACGCAGGCCCAACAATGAGGTAAGCACAAGAGTGTGTGTGTGTGTGTGTGTGTGTTTGTGTGTGTGTGTGTGTGTGTGTGTGTGTGTGTGTGTGTGTGTGTGTGTGTGTGTGTGTGTGTGTGTGTGTGTGTGTGTGTGTGTGTGTGTGTGTGTGTGTGTGTGTGTGTGGAGGGCGGAATATGGAGGGCGGAATGGTTCAGCTGCATGCACGCCGCACGCACGTGTGATTAATTCATAAAATTCACACACGTACACACGCGCGTGCGGTGTGTAAGTACTACACGTAGCGTGACTTACAGACGCACGTTCGTGCGTGTGTTTAATTTTATTTTTCAGTCACTTCAGGCGGTGTTATCTATATGATCAGGAAGATTTGATTAGAGAGTTTAGCAGGGCTGTTAGCGCAGCGGTTATGAGTAGAGTTATCATTTGGCAGAGCGGGGTTCGCGAATCATATGGATCATAGTATTTTCTAGTTCACATGTGCCAAACTCACGGCCCGCGGGCCGGCTCAGCTGGTTAAGCAGCCAGCTGTTGTGCCTCCATCACCAGCTTTCATCACACTGTATATGTCATTATAACGGAACATTTCCTTATATCCGAAAACAATATCCTGCACAGGCGGGCCGATCATACGGAGGTCCGCTGGTCAAGTCGCAGAGCAGCGCTAAAATGCTTCCTTAAATTACGCACAGAGATGGCACAGATTAAAAATCAGTGACAGCGTTAGATTATGATAGTATGGACCGGTAGAAGAACGGACTACCAGGCTCAAATTAAAAGGGAGCAGATCAGACTGCAGTGCGCAACGCTGAAGGAAAAGTTCACGTCTGTTCGTTTGGAAACATTTGATCATGTTTTAATGTTGGCACTAAAATACGTCTCTTTAAGGCTCTCGTTGTTTCTGATGCTTTGAGAATCAGCGGATAAAACTGAAATCTGCTGTTAATATTTTCATACTATCTCCGTTTTTTATTCAAAGGAGAGAGAAGGCTTGTTTTCAATAGTCTTGCTTGGTTAAGAGTTTGTAGTTTTATTAGTTTAAAACGGTGCACGTTCCGTTTGACTCCGGGGAGGACCGTAGCGGGGTGCTGGGCTTGGCTCCAGGCATACCGGGGCTGCGCTCACTGAATCTCCGCTGAGGTCTTTACAGATGGACGCTCACAGGGAGGACGGGGAAGTGGATTTATTATATCAAACCACATACTGATCAACATCACCGTAGCAGCGTTTCTCTGGGGCTATGCCCCGCTGTCTATTGCGCACAAACACGACTTTATAACATGTAGGCTATAAAAAACCACACAACTTTGAGAAATGAGGTCTGGTTGACCGGTGGCTTTGTTGAGTTGGCTGCCCGGCTACCAGCGCTGTTACCCGGCTTGAATATGGGACTTCAGTCCGCCAGGATTTTTTCAACTTGTCAGGCCCGGGGCAGGGTGCATCAACGTCCTGTTGATATAGATAACACCGCCTGAAGTGACTGAAAAATAAAATTAAACACACGCACGAACGTGCGTCTGTAAGTCACGCTGCGTGTAGTACTTACACACCGCACGTGCGTGTGTACGCGTGACACTTAATAAAAATCACACGTGCGTGCGGCGTGCATGCAGCTGAACCATTCCGTCCTCCATAGTGTGTGTGTGTGTGCGTGCGTGCGTGCGTGTGTGTGTGAATTCATCTACTTTTGCCTTTCCTCACAAAATGAAAATCTTTATTTATTTTTGAAGAAACATTCTGTTGGTGTATAACCCATCACATCTTCATACATGGGGGTGGTAGTAGCTCAGTCTGTAGGGACTTGGGTTGGGAACTGGAGGGTTGTTGGTTCAAGTCCTGGCACGGACCAGGTCTGGTAGCTAGAAAATGTGTGTGTAGCATATTCATTAAACAGAGTGTAAAACCGAATTTCCCCTCGCAGGATTAATAAATTATTATTATTATAAATTTTTTTAAAGACACAATAAAATACATTTTCAGAATTCCAAACATGTTAGAAAACAATCAGATGGTTTAAGTGTGTGTGTGCGTGTGTGTGTGTATGCGCCCCTTTTCCAGAACCAGTTCTCTCCCAGCGAGGTGGTCCAGTGGTCCAACCACAGAGTCATGGAGTGGCTGAGATCTGTGGATCTGGCAGAGTACGCACCAAACCTGAGAGGCAGTGGTGTTCATGGAGGGCTGATAGTGAGTAATCAGCCAATTTCCATCTCTTTTGATTATCAATAAATTAATCTGTTAGGAGCAAAGATGTCACATATTTGCTGGTTCCAGCTTCTTAAATGTAAAAATAATCTGCTTTTCGTTGTTGTTTATGATGTTAACTAAAAGATCTTTAGGTTTTTTAGAGTAAGGATTGATTAACCATAAACATAATCAATAGGTTTAGCAATAAAAACAATAAAGAAAGCATCTTGTGTTTTTGCATAGATACTGGAGCCTCGGTTCAACTCCGACACAATGGCCATGCTGCTGAACATCTCTCCTCAGAAAACACTGCTGAGACGCCATTTAGCCACCAACTTTAACAACCTTGTGGGAGTACAAGCTCAGCAGGAGAAGAGGGAGTACATGGAGGCACCGGGGTACACGCCGCTTAGTATAACAGCTAAAGTCAAGGTAAGACGTTACAAGTACAGACATCAATATGCAGGTTAAGATAGGAAAGGAAGAACTCAGAGGCAACAATGCTGCAAAGAGAAAACATACAGCTAAAGTCCTGCTTCGTGCAAATAAGAGAGAAAGCACCTTAATCTGAGGTGAAACCCCGGTGTGTCAGCTCAGATTAAGCTCTGAGCCCTTCTATGTGTTTAAGAATGTGAGAGCAGAGAAAACCCAGACAGCTCTGCTCCTCCTCACAGCTTTTAGACCTCCTCTCAGAGGCAGCCCCGCTCTAAATCCCTCTGTGCTCTGCAGATGAGAAATGGAAGAATAATCCATCCTGAATCCCACTGCACACTCTCTAATGACCCATTTATGACCTTGGACTCTAAGGTCTGTAATTTCTGAAGCTACTCTGTGACCACATTTGTGGCTGATTTGAGGAAAATAAATTCAAGGAAGTCTTAAAAAACTGTGGATCTTAAAAATATTCACTCAGTGAGTTTGTGAGTATGGTAAAGTGCTTTGGGATAACCTCACAGTGGATTTAGTCAGCAAGAGCAAACCTGCTGTGGACACGTTTCTATAAGCTGCTTTCGGCTGTTGCCTGGTATCACTTCTTACTCAAATGCATTGAGAGCAACACTAAAGCATTTATACTACATACAACAGATGTGATGTTTATAAGAGACATCAAACAAACTCCTTTCACCTGCAATAAAAAAACATATATATTCATCAAGTTCAAGCTACATTTATTTAAAAAAAATGGTATTGCATCAAGTTGTTAACACAAAATTCACTTATTCTACCCTGTTTATCATTGTTAGGGGAAACTTGTTTGCCAACAGATGGCTACATATACTCTGGGCAGGAACTGAGCAACATGCTGTCCACCCAATGAACTATTTGCCAGTATTGGCTGAGAGAAGACAATCATCTTACTCTAAGGGCGCACTCACACTAGGCAATCTGTACCGTGCCCAAGCACTCTTCACCCCTAAAGTCCAGTTCGTTTGACTGGTGTGAGTGCTCAGATCCGTGCTCAAGCACAGTACACTTCCTTGGCCTGGCACGCTTCAAAGAGGTGTGCTTCGGCACGGTACAGTTCATGCACTAGCAGAAAGCACGGGTACAAAACGTGGACATCCTTTATTATGGAGACAGCGCGTTCCTTTTTTTTTTTCTCTCGAGTCCGCACGTCTTGTAAACTAAGCCCACTTCATAATCAAGTAAAGCCATGCATGTGTTGTATTACGACGTTATGTACAAGAGGTAACCGTGTTCAGGCCGGGTTAGTCCTGGAGCAGTGTGAGTGCAGGAAACAGGGGAATGGGGAGGGGGACTACAAATCCCACTGTTGCATCCAACAAAGTGCTGTGTGGATGGAAAGTATAGCAGCAACTTGAGTTACGAGAACACGCTCAAGCACGGTACGGGACAACTTTGCTAGTGTGAGTGCACCCTAAAGCATTGTTGTAGTACTTCAGCCCAGGACTATGACTCGACTTTGACTCAAGCATTGATGACTCAAGCATTTAGTGAATTTGGACTCGGTTGATGGAGAGAAGGACTTGGACATATTTATTGATTTTGTAATTTATTTTTAAATAAGGCCAAAATGGTTGATTCCATTTTTCTAGCGAAGACTTATGTGTTCCACTGCATGTTCAGCCACAGTTTGCAGACATATCACTGTGGACTGAGCAAATGGTGTTATCAAATTCAGTCTGATCAGTGTGTCTTCACATTGAGAGAGGCGCAGTTTGCATGTATGCAGGACGCAAAGCGCTGTACCTTCTTTAATAATTTGAATGTCCAGACATGCCTAATCTAATGTTTATAAATGGTGTGTGTTTTCTACACATCCAAAAGGTCCCACACAGTCAGTCAAGGTTCAGTGAGTGAAACAGCGGCCCTCCTTATAGCCTTAATCCTGAGCTCCATCAGAGCTATGTTCAAAATGTCATGTAAGGTGATCTAAGTTTATTAAGTCCTCTCTGGAGACTTTCCTCTGTCCTGTCAAGTTTTTAGTTTTACTGCTCAACTGGCTCATGATATGTGCTGCAGTGACATTACTGTACACATGGAAACATTTTAACTGCTGCAAACAGCTTCTCTAATCTTGTAAAGTTAACCATTAAAGACCTTCATACATCAATACAAGAAAATACAAAAATCACGTGAAAAGTTTGCTCTGCTCAACATCATTTATAATAATTGAATGATGATTTGACTCTGTGTTTATCAATATCACCCCCCACACACACACATACCTAGCTTCATATAAACAAGAAGACTTACAGATAATTGAGGATTAAAGCTCAGCTTAGAAGAATTTAACATAATTCAATAAATTAATGAATGTGCTAACGTGGAGAACTGAAGCTTATCTTTAAATGGCTCAGATTCATCCGGATTCGACTCGGAGTCGGACTCAGGTAATGGGCACTCCACTCCCACTCTGATTCTTCTTCGGTGACTCGGACTCGACTCGGACTTGAGCACTGGGAACTCAAGGCTTGAATGGGACTTGAGGTCTGGTGACTTGACTACAACACGGTTCTATAGCTAATAAAAGCTCCACTATGCCACAACACCAGTCACTCATTTGGTGTGTGTGCTGTGCAGGCAGTCCACAATACTGATCACGTAAACAGCAAAGCTGTGGGAACAAGAAAAGTTTATCATTTTTGATGGTGGAGAGCTTTTCAATCCACTGAGCTGTTTTTCCCTATTAACTTTTATGATTTTAACAAGTCACACCCTTCCCTTTTTTTATTTCTTATCATTGCAGCCGAAGAAGTTGGGTTTGTCTAACTTGACTCATCTCAGGAGGAGAAGGCCGGATGAGTCAACAGACTACGTTTGTCCAATCCAGTCATCCTCGTCACAGTCAGGACAGTCTGCGGCTAACGGTGTACAGGTGCGGCCATACGCCGGCTTTAGAGGCCTGAGTCCCATTCTGGACCGAGAGCCCGACCGCCCTAGAGACCAGGTGGGGCACGATGACAGCAGAGCCGATCCATCTCCATGACAACAGCTTCAAGAACATTATGGCAATACTGTGTTGACACGCTTCCCATAAGCCAATGGGCACTGCTACTACTCTGCTTCCTTTGCTTGTGACCCATAATTCCTCAGCCCATCCTCTCCCTGCTCCTCTAAATCCCGCCCATCAGCCCCACCCTGTGCCTTATGAGTGAAAAGATTCAGAGACGCCTCGATAACCCTTCTGTCTGTCTGCAGTCACAGCTGCTGATCATGAAGGGTGTACTGAGAACATGAATCTACACACTTGAAGTATTTTAATTGTGATTTCCTGTCAGATGTATAACTGACCCGACCTCAGCCTCAAACCTGTGCCATGATCGAAGTTATCATGAGAGAACACAGCCTCTCTGGACTCCACTTCCTGTTACATCACTTCCTGTGATCCATACAGTCAAATATGGATACCTGTTGTTGTACAGTATTAAATATTTGTTCTAACATTTGTGCAAAATCATTAGAGGATTTTATATTTGTGCGTCAATCATCATTTACAACTTTGATTTTCCATTTGAATAGAGTTCTGTCTCATGGTTGAGATGAACTTGTGCAATATTTGCATCATATAAAGGAGGGATTTTTATTTAATATTTATGTCATTGCAGAAGAAAGGATGATATAGCATGTTAAGTTTGAACATGAGGTGATGATTTTGTATTGTTATTTTCATATTTACAGTATTTCTGTAATAGTATTTTTATAGTTAAGAAATCTCTGCTCCTCTTCAGGAAGCTTTGTGCTCTTGATAATGTAAAAAAGTTTTATCAAATCATTTAATAAACAAAATCATATGTGTGTTAAATGCATTTCTTCTTTATACTCTAACGGGAGAAAGGCCAAAAGCAGAAGTAGACATCTAAAGCTTTAACATAAAATTATGTTTTCATACATTTATTTTGATATATACAAAAAACAGCACATAGGAGCCATGTCTTTTCTTCATGGAGCATCGTGTATATTTTAAAAATAAACTCTCTTCCAAATCCCAAAGGTAAAGAAACTGTGGTTACATTTTTTTTTTTCACTTTTGGAAAATATAAAGTAATACACTTTGCTGTGTGGAGCCACAGTGGAGAGCATGTCTGAGTAATCCTCATCAACCACTAACTTGCTTTCATCATCATCATCATCCTCACCATCTTGGACGCCGCTGTCATGGCTCTTTATGACACCAGCTTCCCTTCCAGGAGACCAAGATGGCTGCTGACCATTACCATGGCAACCCTGATAAAGTTTCCTCATGGAGGGTGACTTTATGACAGTAAAAAGTTCTCCTCTGCATACTTACAAGATTGCAAATTGTTCTAATTGCTATACAGCAAAGCTTTAAAACTCATCGTTCCACTAAAAGTATGTCTGTAATCGGTCTTTTGATGGGTTCATTAGACTGTGTGTGTCGTGTGTGTTGCAGATGGCGATCACAGAGGGTACCATGTTGCAAATAGAAGCTCTGTCTGAAAGCATCAACAACCTTACAGTAAGCACCAACACACAAGCTGCTGCTAATGATGTGTGCAGCTGATTTGCTCAGCAAGTAACCGCTCCTTCTTGCTTGTAAAAGAAGTTTGGGTCACTCAGATGGAAAGCTCCAGAGATTATTTGAGGGAGAAACGGCAATTAATCCCCACGGATCTGTGTGAAAATAAATAAATTGATATCATGACTTCTAGAGGGAGCCCTGTATCTGCTGCTTCATGGCTTGCTGTTATCAGGCAGATGCAGTCGACGTTCTATAACTCCTGTTTGCTGAAGTTAATCATGTAATTAAACCCTGAGGCTATTGATAACAAACATGTAAAACCACTTCTTTATATCTGCCTCAGGCAACATCTCCAATAAACCAGTTGAGCCAAGATATCTCTAAAATAAAACTTCATTATTACTGTATGAAAAGTTTGATGATTACATTTGAGTTATTTGTCAAGTTCGAAAAATGTTAAAACAGGAAATACAGTATGCCTTACCATGTAGCCTGGTTCTTGTAAGAAGCACTTATTAACATGTTATTGTCCAATTTGGTTTTAAACACACAGGGAAAAAAAATACAAATTGTTATGAGCCGGACAAAATGTCTCAGGATTTGTCCGTTACCTTGTTGGGTCCCATCAGAGTGCCTTTTATCCTCTTATCAAACTCCCAGCAATAGATTGAAATGTACCTTTAACTATAAAAAATACAAAGTCTTTCATACAAATATAACAAAACATCACTCATTCAGTTCATACATGCAATTAATTTGTTCTCAATGTTACAAGCACATTTTATAAAATCAAAACAAAATATAAGCATCAACTTAAAATAAATTAGGCTCGTAAATATCCTGGGATCAAATTATAAAGAGGTAGAAAAAAAACATTAGTTAATGTAAAATACTTTCAGCTGTGCTTTTGAAGCAGTGATGACTTCAACTATCTGCTGTGGAAAAGGCTTCCAGTTATTTAACTTTGCAGTGAATGTGGTTCTGCTCTGACCTGGGATAAGTTCAACATTCTCTTCCATTCACAACATGTAATTGGCTCTGACATATTGAACACCTTCTTTAGTAGTTTTCCCCTATAGAACAGTGCTTAATATACATTTTTGTCATATGCCTAAAGTGAACCCCAAAATCAAAGTTTGGACTTCAAAGAAAATGCTGTTTTGTCCATGCAGCAATATGACATAAAAAAGACTCTGTGGAGGTCTTACTGACTGTATTTTCATATATACAGTATGTAGTTAGGGATGTCTCAAAACCAGAGTTTAAAACTTTGATACGATACTAGTTAAAGTCACATGATGTCAGTACCTGTTTCGATACCACGGCAACACATTTGGAAGTCCTAGCCACCATATATTGGGATTCTTTTTAAAATTTTATTACCCAAAAAAATGTAACCAAATACCTGCACACTGTCTAAATTGCTCAAATACATTGGCAATGTTTTGTACCAAACATTTCCAATGTATTTGAGCAATTTAGACAGTGTTTGGGATACTACTGATCATTAAAATAACTGTGATTGTATCAGTTTAAAACCTATGGTATCTAAAGGTAGTAAAGATTGGAATTACCCAATGTTCAAAACTGATCCCAGCTCAGTGGCAAACACCAAGTCCCAACCTCTCTAACCCATTACCAATCCCATGATGCTTTGCTTCCAGTACCTGCTCAGCCGAGACGAGCTGCGGAAGGAGATGAGACGGTCTCAGACTACGCTTATTTAAAGGACAATGACCCGGCGCTTCTTGCTCACTAATGCTGTCAATCAGTCTGACACCTGTACTGTACCTCAACCCCGGACCTAACACTGCAGCGTGAGACGGTCATGTCCACTTCTGCAAGGCGCTGATACCTCATCTAACAACTTCAGACCCTCTGCAGTCACACTGCAGATACAGTGGACCAAGAAACACACGGAGACATGCACAATGTGGAAAACAATCATCAAGGGTCACTTGAAAACCTTTTTCTTTTCTACAATAATGAACTAAACTCTACCTAAAGCTCTGTGTGGCATTTTTTACTGCTTTAATTGTTTCCCTATGCAATGTATCCTGTAAAGATGACCAATGTGCTCTCTATACTCTGTGCTGGTTTATCAAAGGGGAGAACAGGCACACATTAGCCGTCTGTTGTCAATTAATCAGCGTATAATTTGTTTCATGGAGTCTGTGATGGAAGAATGCATGACGTTAGCCAAAACAGAGCCAGGTGAAAACTAATTGCAAGAAAACACACTTTTACACTATGAGAATTGTGTTGAGCCAAGTATATCAACCTCATCATTTTACATTAAGACACACAATAAAATGCTACAACAAACTGCTTATATTGTCACAATAAAGGGTCTCAGGAGGCCTGATATGAAAGGGCGTATGAGTAGGACAAATACTTAGCCCTTACCACTGTTACCTTGAAAGAAATTGTTTTACATCAGTGGGGAAAGATTTAAAAGAACGTTTTTTCCAGTCCAAGTCTCCAATAAAGCGCCTCCATGTAATAAAAAGGCCCTTGAAATATCAGGGATTAAATGGACTTCCTCTGGGGCTGTTACACTGGTGGTGATGTTGGTAAAATGCCTTGCACTATCGGACAGTAAGTAAAAAATAAAAGCGCAGTCCAGAGATACCAAATATGTTATAGCTCATTTAGAATCAGTTCCCTTCACAAAGTTTCCTGAAAGCAAAGTGTCTCTTTTAAACAGTGAAATGTATCCTACAATTCTATATAAATAGATGAAATATTTGACATATTAAAAGGGGGTTAAATTAATTTGCCTGCTGTGAAATTTTGGGAGTAGGAGTCTGTAGTAACCAAATCATCCTACTCTGCATTTAAGCATCTTTTGAGCTTATTTTTTGGTTTTCATTCCTGCAACTTTACTGATTTTGGCCATGTTGCAGCAGCAGCAGCAGTTTTTTGTTGTGTGTGGTTTTGGAGAAACCACTCAAACCTTGAGCGTACAGCAGCCAAATGGAACTCCATTGAATGCTAATGTTGGTCCATGTCTGCTTGTCCTGGACACATTTATTGTTGACTGTGAGCCAACAATAATCATATGGTATTTGTTTTAAATGGTAAATAGTAGATGGACTTGGACTTGTATAGTGCTTTCCATGTGTCTGACCACTCAAAACGCTCTTACACAACATGTCTCATTTACCCATTCACACCACATTGTGTGACGCTATGTTAAGTGCCCAACTGTCCAACAGTGCTATTCCATTCACACACACTCAGACTGAATCTACCAAGGGGCGGCTGTGCTCAGTTGGTAGAGTCGGTCGACTCCCAACCAGAGGTTAAATGGTACTTGAGCTTATATAGCGCTTTTCTAGTCTTCTGACTACTCAAAGCGCTTTTACACTGCATGTCACACCTACCCATTCACACCCTTTCACACACTGATGGCAGTGGTTGCTATGTAGTATCATGCTTCAGAAGTAACTAATCCATTCATACACCGCCACCGAAGCAGCGGTGAGCAATGCGGGGTACAGTGTCTTGCCCAAGGACATGTTGCTCAGGCGACAACTCTACCAACTGAGCCACATGTCTCAGGGTATGGGGTTCGATCCCCAGCCCCTGCAGCTACATGTCCAATGTGTCGTTGGGCAAGACACTTAACCCTAATTTGCTTCAGCGATGGCGTGTGAATGTGTATGAATGGGATTAGTTACTTCTGATGGTCACTTTACATAGAAACCTCTGCCATCAGTGTGTGAATGGGTAGGTGTCTTGGAGTAGGCAGAAGGGTAGAAAGGCGCTATACAAGTTCAATTCCATTTAACATTTATCATTTACAAATGGTGACAATATGTCAACATGTTTTTTTGAGTTGTTTCGCAGGACCCAAGTGGCCATAAACATCAGCTAATGTTGCTTTAAGAATATGTATAATATATGTATAATGTATAATATAAGTTGTGTGACTAATTCATTTGGAATAATTAACTAACTGATGACAGGTTTTATTCTAAGCAGCTTCAAAAGAAGTTGTGTGGTTCAGCTCTCATTTCTATGAACATGACAGAAAAAATGTGTCAGGTATCAGCCTAAATTATTATGGTTCATTGTTTTTCCCTTCTTGTACTGTACTACAGTGCTGTGTTGGCAAAGGGGTAAAAACTACAACTTAATCTGACATAATATAGAAATGACTAAACAAATGACCCAAGAACTGTACTGTAATACAGTAGCTAATTTTTGGTTGACAAAATAAAAAGTACTTTGAAAGACTAGGCCCTCTAAGTGGTAAACAGCTTGAGAAGCAGGAAGGACCCTCAGGCGAATGTACGATCATACCAACAGATACATATGACTGCATTTAGAAAACGATATGCCACTAAAGATCCTAGAGCTGGACTACCTTACAAAAAGATGATATCCAACTGGTCATTTAAGATTATCAATAAGAACAATCAATGCCAGACCTAACCCTTGTGTATCTTATTAAAACCATCCCCTTCTCCAACCTTATACACACTAAAACTACAGTTACATTAAAACTACTCATCACCTAATGTGACTTCTCAACTTCTCATTTGCGCTTCCTTGTGAAAGGAAGACAGTTAAGCATTTTGTTTACCAATCAACCCCTTCAGGCTTTCCCTGGTCCTCAAGCTACGGCTGCTGCTGCTGCCAGTTAACTTGTAAGATGAGTCTTTTGTTGACTTACCTTAAATTTGACAAGTTCCAAATACCACACCCATGCTAAGAGTGTCAGCAGAAACTCCCCCACCAAACCTGCGACAGAAAATCCTCTTTATTCTACTGAAAGTTCTGCACATACCAGGAGACTGAAGACTGAGCTTCATATAGAGCAGCACACACACGCACACACACACACACACACATACATACACACACTTTGTATCTCAGCAGGGCAGGAGACAGGAGCAGAGGGCAAATAGTGGACCTGGAACTACAGAAACCTCCAGACCCATCCTGGTAAGTGTCTTGAAGTATTTGTAGAGCTTGTTTTTGAAATATTCGATATTTTGCCCAATGTTTTGTTTAGAAGAAGACAACATTGGAGGGTTTTAAATGTGTCTCATGAACAAATACTCCTTTAGTCACTGATATGTGAAAGACTGGACAGCAGCAATGTTTCCATGTGGTGGGACACAGGTGGCACTCGCTGCTATTCTCTAACAACACTGTATGTTGATTTCAAGTATAGTTCTTTGATGTAATGATAGAAATGTGTCTTTCCAGTGTATAAGAGAGACCAACCTCTGACCTCCCCCTCCAACATCAGTCCACCATGGGCCAGACCATCCGCAAACACACTCCTAACCGCTTTACGTCCTTTAAGCGTAGCTCTCAAAGACAACCATCACAAGATCAAAACTTATCACCTCGACCAAGTATCTTCTCCACGTTAAGAAGGGCCCCTGTCCCCAAACCCAATGATTTCATTCCACTGTTCAACGACTGCATCTCTGCCGCCTCATCCAGAACTCAAGAGTGCCTCCTCTTCAAAGATCCAGAGGACAAGTTCCGACTGATCCCTGAGGTTTGCACTCAGGTAGGTAACTTTGCACCATCGAATTCCTTAAAAGTTCAGATGTTGTGTAAAATGTAAATTGGGATAGAATGTGATGATTTTCAAAACATTGAAACCCCATATTTTTTTAAAATAGCACCAAGACAGCACACCAAAAGTAGAAAATGAGAAATGTCATGGAAAATGACATGCTTATTTTGAATTGGATCCCAGCAAGATTGTTTCAAACAAGTTAAAACAGGTTCATGTTTACCACTGTGTTCAATCACTTTTTCTTTTAACAACACTTTGTAAGCTTATTGGGAACTGAGGAGACTTTAGGGATTCTGAAAGTGTTATGTTTAACCATTCTTGTTTTATGTAGTAAGTAAGTTGTCAACATTTCAGGTTTCCTTCGTCTTTTCGTACACTTCATAATGCTCTGAACATGTTCAGGAATGCAGTTTATCATCCGGACTCTGTTGCGCCATGCTGTTGTTATACATATATAAGGGGCGGCTGTGGATCAGTTGGTAGAGTCGGTCGTCTCATAACCGGAAGGTCGGGGGTTCGATCCCCAGCTCCTGCTGCGTCGGCGTATGAATGTGTATAAATGGGATTAGCTACTTCTGATGGTCACTTTACATAGAAACCTCTGCCATCAGTGTGTGAATGGGTAGGTGTGCCCTGTGGTGTAAATGTGCTTTGAGTAGGCAGAAGACTAGAAAAGCGCTATACAAGCTCAAGTCCATTTACCATTTATACGTTCAGAGTGGGGTTTTAATTTGTTTTGCTACAATAAGAAAGGCCTTCCCTGAAAAATAAGTTGTCTACTTGGCAGCACTTGTTGCTCCAAAACTTGTATACGTATATTCAGCATTAATACTGCCTTCACAAACGTGATATTTACCCATGCCATTTACACTCATGCACTGCCATACCATCATGGATCCCAACTGTGCACTGATGGCAAGCCAGATGGTCCTTCTTCTCTTTTGCCAAGAGAATCGAGATGGAATCTAATCTCGTCTGTTTTAATGTGAGGCCGTCTGAGGGCTAAAATCATGGCCACGGAATATTGGTTTTTGGCCTTGTCCACTGCATACAGAGATTTCTTTAAATGATCTACTCTTTCAATAATATAATATACTGTAGACTGTGAAATCCCATGATTGTTTTTTAATTTTACTTTGAGAAACATTTTACTTGAAATGTTGTTCTATTTTACAGCACAGACTTTCACAGAGTGGTGAACCCCTCCCCATCTTAACTTCAGAAATACTCTCTGGGATTCTCTTTTCATACACAATTGTGTTACCAACCTGTTGACAGTTAACCTTAATGGCTGTGAGATGTTCATTCAGGTTTTTTTAAAAAGAAATTCACACATTTTTTCAGACTTTTGTTGCCACTGTCCCAATTTTTCTGAATCATCTTATCGGCATTAAATTCCAAATGGGCATATATTTTTCCAAAATCAATGCAATTTCTCAGTTTCAACATTTGACATTTTGTATTTTGCAATTTATTACACTGTGTTTCTATTAACACTTTACACAACATCAGAACTTTTTTGGAAACAGGGTTGTTCTTAAGATTCTTAATGAGCTAAAACCCTTCTAGAACTTTCCATGTTTTTTTAAATAACTTTTTCTCCCACAGGTCTTCCTGATGACCTACATCTCTCAGAGTGTCTGCCTTAACTTGACAGACACCTTCAACTGCACAGCCATGACCCCTGAGCAGCGCATCCTCCTGGGGGCTGACTGGGTCTGGGCCCTGCTGGAGAAGCCCACCAAGAACCCTCGGATTCAGATTGCTGTGCAGGTCCTACACCTGCCTGACAGGGAGGACTGCAAGGACAACGGTCTCTCCACAGATGTCAGTGAGACGGTCCTTATTGCCCAGAAAGAGTCCAGCAACAAAACCATGTGTGAGAGGTTGGTGGACTTCTGCACCTCCATTGGCAAGGACTGCTACGCCCTTTTCTTGTTCATGGGGAAGAAAAATGACACTGCAAATATTTACGGAGTTCTCAGCAACAACTTTGAGGCAGCCATCGGGAAGTGCAACAATATTGACAGAGTTTTAATTGAGAACTTCTTCAAAGGCTCGCGGTACCTCCACACACCCACAGGAATGATGCAGACTATTATCACCAAGAAACAGGGAGACCCTCTCACTCTCATGATTAAATTCAGCTGAACCAAAGGGACTAATTGATGGCAAATAACACGATTAAGTGATAAACCTTATGTGATAGAAATGTCAGGAATATTGATACTAACTTTAACAACACAGAAGATCTTTAGAGAAAACTTATTTTCAACCTGTTGATGATGTTGCATTCAGTGAGTCAGTTCACTTTTCTCATGTTTACTTAAAGTCCTGTTTTCTTACAACTTGATCTACAAACTAAACAAGACTAAACATACTGCACTTATGTCCCTTCAAAGAGCTACAGGAGTTACTTTACCATTTCAGCTCATCCACTTCTTAACAACATAGTATGGTGCAAACGTTTTAATGGGTAACTGTAAAGCTAGCCAGGTCCCACTGCATACAGTATGTGTGACAGAGAAGACAAGTTTTTACCTTGTTCTTTCATTCAGTGTGTATTTGATGCTATGGCTTTTTTTACTGAAATATCCAGTACATAATTGTTATAATTGTATAACAAAGGAAAATGATTCCCAAATTTAAATGTAGGCCGAACTATCATTTACTTTATCCTTTCATTTCCAACCTCAAGAAAAATTTTTGGCCAAGGTTTGCCACTGAATTGAATGTGCTGGGGGGGGTTTGGGAGGGGGGGGGCATTTTTGCCTTTATTGGACAGCTTATGATAGACAGGAAATGCTGGGAGAATAGAGTGGGGGAAGGTATGCAGCAAAAGGCCAAGGTCAGTTATCGAACCCATGGCCAGTGCGATGAGGACATGTCCAAGAGGTACACTAACACAACATAACCGCCATGCTATCCACCAGCCCATAACAATGTGCTGCTCTATTCAAGTGTCCCGGTAAGTCATGACGGCATGAAAATGACACAGCGCAAAAGGACCCTTAGGCTGAAGCAGCTAAATGAATGTAAATAAGTGAAGAATGAAAAAGAAAAGATTTTGTCACAGAAGTCAGTGTAAATAATTATATAGACGATAGCTTGATTCCATTGATGTGTTTACTCCCAGGAACATGTCATTGCTATTGGTGTGTTTCTTTTATGACTTGATGCAACAACTTAAGGTAACAGTGTCATCATTATTGTTCCTAGACACACTCTTCCTGCTCTGAAAAGTCAAACAATGAGAAGCCTGGCCTGTAAGACGTAGAGGACTTCATGTTGTGCAGTAAACATGAGTGAATGAAATTTAAAGCCTATATGAGTTGGATGTAATCCATCCTGACACTAAAGAAAGCTCAAAACTCAGCCGAAAATTAAAGTTCAATCACAGAATTGACCAGGTTCCTCGTCAAAACACTGATTAATGCTGTTTGTTTACATCACATACAAATAGTGGGAATCTTGGTCAGTCTTCTCCATAAACAAGTAAAACGATTATGTTCTTTAAATCTGCAAGGCACACAACAATGAACATAAACGTACGCACTAGCAACAGAAAACATGTTAGAAACCAGCTGCCTGCTGTGTTTGACAACATGTAAATTAGAGTCAAATTGAGGATTTCTTTAGTGTTGTTTTGTATCTTACTCACAAACTACAGATTTTGCACAACCTATTTTACATTAAGATTTAGAAATAAGTCGTTTGAACTGAAAACACTCTTGTGGTGGGTAACTTTTCAATTCTAAATGACAATAATCTCTCCTTGATTCTAAATAATTGTTGGTTAAATTGAAAGAAGAATGAACAGTTTCTTCAAATAGTGACTTTCTGGCGTTTTGTGTGTAGCTGCTTACAGACCACTTGATGAAGGTGGCAGACGTGTCTTTTACTATTTTATCAGAGACCCTACCATGCTTTTATTTGATGATAAGGTATTAAATACATAAGGTGAAGAGGGTAGCTAAAGGTATTTTATATTCAATGCTAACATTGTATCATTATACAAGCAGCAGGGTTATACAGTATATATATTTAAGGTATACAACTTTATTGTAACATAATTTTGTATATCTGCAGAAAATGTTTGTTAATTTATACAAACATTTAAAATATTATAAATTGCTCTAATATTTGTCACATACTTTGAAATTAAATACAAACATGCATCTTCTGAAAATGTGTCTGGCTTCATTGTTGTGATCCTCATTATAGTTGCTATGCATTGATTTTTTTTGTCTGTAAGAATTTGAAATGAGAACATTTTTACAAAAACTCTCCTTTTCAGTCACCACCTAAAATAATACCAAATCTGATGACGTCATTGGTTAATGTTAACACAGTCATAGCTAGGGCTGGGAATCTTTGGGTGTCTCACGATTCAATTCGATTTTGATTCTTGGGGTCACGATTCGATTCAGAATCTATTTTGGATTCTGGATTCATGATTCAAAAGTCTATTTTTGAATTAGTACATACTTCAGGATCTACTCCAGTCATCTGTGAGACTGGCTGAATGTCTTGCTGCTCTTTTGGCCATTCTACTGAGTTAAAGAGCTAGCCTTAGCACTTAGCAGGGAGTGACTGATAAGCCCCAAAAAAATATATTTTTGAAGTCATGAATCTATTTAAAATCTCAGAAGATAAGAATCTCGATTTTTACATAAATCTACTTTTTCCCCACCTTTAGTGATACCCTAGAGTACAAAGAGAATAAAATAAACAAACATTTTTGAGCACCTGTACAAAAAATAGATTTCAAAGTGCATGCATGTCTTTTGTTTTGGGGTTGATGCGCCTGTCTGTGCGTGTATAGTCACTGATGTATCCGCAAGACACACACACACACACACACGCACAACTGAAACAGTTTCAGGTCGACCTGCAGAGACCAGAGTATCATGATAAGAGTACAGCAACAGATTAATAGAAGATACTAAGACTCATAATAAGGAGAAGCTTGTAAAAGTACTAATACAAGATCCATTGTTATTGTACAACAGTGAAGGCAGTGATGAGGGCAGTGTATCCCAAACCTACCTTTTGTTTTCAAGTTCAACTTAAAACCCTGAAACCCTGTTTTCAGTTAAATATCTGCTAGGTCACCATCTTTTCAATACAGCTTTGAAAAACTAAGATAGTACACTTCATTTTCAAGACACTCAAGTAAAATTTGCTAGCACCATTGGCAGATATTTGTACTCATTACAGGCTATGCAGGCCTTATTACTTGAGTTTTATAGCCCTGAAAGAAGACGTTTATCTGGACTTGTTAAGTGAATGTGGCTTAAAATAAGTGTAGTGAGATATTATTGAAAAGAAATAAGACAAACATATTTGCTTAGATTTGAGTTTTTGCAGTGTTTGAATACAGACTAAACAGACTTAACACACAACAGATCATTCAGAGTATTTGACTCTAAGATCAGTTTGACCCAGTGAGCGCAATTCACTCTTAAGTAAGGATTTAACAGTAAAGTGTGAAAGATAACATCTATTTACTAAGTATTTATTTTACTATAAAACCATTTACACATATCCAGGCATCCAATATGAAGGCACATCAACATTACAGTAAATACATCCTTTTGTTTCCTGCATTACTAACTAGAGCTTTACTCAAGTACAAAAACACACACAGTATAAAAGACAAAAAGGTGAAGACGTTTGTTTTCAACACTGTTAATGGTCAGGAATGTTTCACAGAAAAAAACCAACAATGACTAAAGAATAAAGGCAGATTCCATCATAGTTCATCCTTCTTGTTGGTTTCTTCTTTGTGGCTTTGACGCTCACATGTACACACAGCAGTTTGGTCGTCTGGCTGAGGCACCAGCTCCATGTCCACATGCTGTGTAGGCTGTCCTGTCTGCCGCTCAGAGTACATCTGCAGCACTCGGTAGTAGTAACAGTACAGTCTGCTGGGCTGCAGCAGCTCTCTCGCTGCGGCCTGACCGGCTCGGGCGATCTTTTGAGCTTCAGTATCGTTCTCTTTGGCCCAGTGGATTTTTTCCAAAAGGTCAGACAAGTTTCTCTTCACAGGAACATAATGAGTTCCTGCTTTTAGGTGGGTGTAGAAATATTCATAATACTGAGAGTCCTGCTTCAGAACCAGACTGTTACCAAGCATCAGGTAAGGAAAGCGGTACGCTGCCACTGTTCCGTCCACATTCACCTGATACTTGTACTAGAGGAGGGGAAAATGTATTATTAACTGTTTCTTAATACTTTTGTGTTTCATTAGTTTTCTCAAGGTAAGGCTACATGTGACGGTAATTAAGGATATGCATCACAGTTGCAAATCTAAAGTACAGGAATAAGGTGAATTAAAATTCAATGTTAATGTATTTATCTTGTTCACTCACCTTGAAGAAGTCAAAGAATCCAACAAGCGGGGCTTTGCCTACATGCTTCTCCCTGTCCCTGAAGAAGAACCATCCTGTGATGCCGGCATCCAGCAGCTCAGGGTTCTCCTTGGACAAAGAGGCCAGGTGAAGACGCTCCTCTCGACTGTCCCGACCACGGAAAAAGGCTCGATCTGTTTTGTTAATCCACGGAGGACCTGGAAAGTTAAAGTGATCCAAATGTCAACCACCCCATAAAAACAACAACAGCATTCAAACACATGTGTTTAGAAATCTAAGGTCTCCTTACTTCTTGTTTTTTGAAGTAAGGTTGAAAAAGCAAAACCAGTTAAATCCATCATTTGTCAGTCTGCTCTTTAAAATGTGCAGTCCATGTTTTTAAAAGCCTTTTAAAAAAATCACTAAAAACATTGCTGAAGCCCTATTTTGAAGACAAATAATATTCTTCATGACCAGCAGGGTACCCCGTGCACAGACGCCCTGCGTTCTCAGGTGCCGGAAGATACAAGGAAAAATAAATCAACAATCCGTGGCACATTGACAATTACTTTGCTGTCTCTTTATTGTGAGCGAACAACGTGTTTCGCCTGATTAATTATTGATGTAATATTCTTCATGACTTAAGAAGCCATTAAAACATCTTATATCTTCTTCTTCATCTCAGACTAAAGATTAAAAAACAACTTTTTTTTCAGTTTTGGAATTTGTCAGTCACAGTGACTATGATGTGAAGATGACTGCTGACTTCCTCCTTTACAAACTTGTGTAACATATAAATGAAAACAGAGTCTAATGATTGCAGAACATTGAAACCTCATGTATAATATGTATGGGGGTTCAATGTTATGCAAATCATCGCATTCTGTTTTTATTTACATAAAACACAATGTCCCAACTCTTTAGTAAATGTGCTTGTACATAAAACCCAGCTTCACTTCTTCAGCAGTGCAGGCGTCACAGTGTCACTAGTGTGTGTGCCTGTGTGTGTTACCTGTGTTTCCCTGGACAGACAGCAGGTCAATGGTGACACCTCTCATGGTCTCCAGCGTGGAGTGTGTTACCTCGTAGGTTGGGAGGACAACGTCGCGTGTGTCTGTAGAGCCACACCACGACAGGATCGGAACAGCATCCGTCCTCTTCGTCTCTAATGGCCAGTCACCGACATTGATGTAAAACTCCACATCTGGCAACCTTACCTTCAAATAAAGTAAAGTAAGGATCAAAAGAGACTACAATCCCACAATGCCTATGCAGTCTCTTTGCAGTTGTATCAAGATAATGTGCCAAAAAAAGCACACACAAAAAAGACTTCTATGATCCATTCAAAAACCTTACCTTTCTCATTAGAGAGTGCAGCATTTCATCAGAGAACATCTTGAAGTCGGTGTATTTTCCCAGAGTGCGGCGGTGCAGCTGGTTGTTGATGATGGCGTAGTGGATGAGACCTCCTCTGTTGCTGAATCTTTGAGGGACTTCCTCTCTGAGACGCTGCAGGTCGATTGTTGGAAATGACTTGAAGTCTGCTAGGATCTGAGGCTCCTCAGCAGGACACTGCATGATGCTCTGCCATACAGTGGCATCAGCTTCTGGGCAGTCACAGTACTCATGATAGACTGGACCTGAGCGGTACAGATAATACTAAGGGTTAAAGGATGGAGGCAGACGACAGTCAAAGCAAGACGACATTAGTTGCATCTATCCTGTATTACATTTTACTGCTGCCTGGTCTACAACACTGGTCTGAATCACTCAAGTTATTTTTATATGTATACAGTATGTATATGTGTAGTGCTGCACAGTTGTGCACTTGTTAGCGCTGTCACCACAGAGTAAGAAGGCTCCTGTTCTGAGTCCCCATTGGACAGGGCCTTTCTCAGTGGAGTTAGCATGTTCTCCCGGTGCATGAGTGGGTTCCCTCTGGATACTCCGGCTTCCTCCCACAGAACAAAGACATGCTCTTTAGGTTAAGTGGTGACTCTAAATTTTCCGTAGGTGTGAGTGGGACTAGTGTATCTGTGTGTGAGCTCTGTAACTGTCGACCAGGCCTTTTATTGACAGGGCTCTTTATTGTATGTGTGCATGTTGGGAAGTCCACACCCTCCTACGTTGCTCATCCTGAGGATTTATCCTGTTATAAACCCGCTAAAGGGCTTTAATGGGGCAATCTTTCCAAAAAAGTACAGGTCACTTGAAAGATGTTGGCTACAGTTTAAAAACCCCTTGAGGCCAGTTATTTGATTCTGGGCTACTGGAGAGAAAACACTCACCTATTTGAACCAATGTATCCTATTTGAATGCATGTCTGGACACAAACCTTGGAGGGTATAGGGTGACTTGGCAACAGCAGCATCTTGGTGGAGGACTTCAATCTTGAGGCCTTTGAGCACAGTGCCATAGAGCCGGTACCTGACCAGGAAGGAGCCGTCTCCTCTGTCCAGAGGTGGAGGGACGTGGATCCGGATGTGCTCCTTCTTGTCAAGTGGACTTATCTTCACCTTAAATGTATCTTTACCTAAACAGCAGTGTAAAGAACATTTCAGTGCCTTATATAAATGGATTTAATCTTGCTATAGGGCTTATTGAATGGCAAGTGCCGGATCCTAATACATGCACCAGATAATTGCAGGGGTTAACATAAGTTATCTTCCTGAAAGGTGTTTCTTCGGTGTTTGGTGAAGGAGGAGAGGAGTGAGGTGTCAGTGTTCATTCTTCTAACATTTTGATTAGAGTTAGAGTCTTTCCCTTTTAAGGAAAACCTAAACACAGCACTCGTCTCCTTTCCATTGTTAATGAATGAAACCATTTGCAAAGCAATACATCCTGTTTTTGCATAATCTACCCGGGACTTCAGGCAGCGATGGAAACACAGACAACTGGGCCACTGGAACCTTTTAGTTCCTTGACGAGAAGCCCCTGAACCTTTTAGTTCTGGGGACCTTTGGTGGAAACGGGGCTTTAGTTACGGTAGTTGACCAGAGCCCTTTTGTTGCAGCCAAGTGAGACATGAATGATGGTTATTAATCTGTATGTGTTTTATAATCACATGTCGTCGACACGAACAAACCACTCAAGAATATAGCAACATACTCTTTTAGGATAAAACGTCAAATAATAAAGACTAAAGATTAAAATGTGTTAACATTTTAAGATGATGCACCGTTAGCTTGCTAACATTACTCGAAGACATATTGGTCCTAACGACCCTGAAAACACAAAGTGTGCTTGTGTGCAGCCTACCTGGAGATAGTGTCAGGTTGTCTCCCTTTGAATCGACCGCCTGAAGGAAAAAGAAGCGGACTGGTAAAACTGTGTCGGGGTTCAGTCCTGGACCCCAGATGAGACATCTCCCTGAGTTGATTCCTTCACAGTCAGAAACCGGGAAGTTTGTGCTGATAAATACCACGAATGCAATTAATTTACAAAACGAACCACTCATAAAGGGCATGAATAGGTCGGCGCTGCGCTCAGACACCATATTCATCCGACTGCTAACCTCTACACGTCTGAATGTTTTAATAATGACTGTAAAGTTTTGACAGAAACTCCTATGCCGACATGTTGGTGAAAAAAACACGCCCATTATCCTGTGATGCCTTCATGGTATGTGGGAAATGTTGGTTGCCAGTTGTGGAGTTATCCGCTCAAACAAAGATATCTCAACTTTGAATGCTCATCATCGGTCCTGGATTTTTTGACTCCATGCTAGAGTGCTGCAGTTAACGGCCTCATTAATGGAGACAAATACAGGTTCTAGTAACATTGTTTAAAGAGGTATATAAGGTAACCTACCTGATAATAGTGAGTTTATTAGCTACAATAGATTGCGGTAATCACTGCCCTTGTTTAAGAAGGTCGGATAACCAACACTAAGTTCTTCTTAAGAAAAAAGTTCCAGTTCCACCCAAAAAATGATATCACAAAGTGTTAATATTGACCTATTTGCTGCCATGTTGTTCAATAGCCTATTGAATACAAAAATACATCAAAAAAAAAACAAGAGGCATGTGTTTCAAATTGAATACTAATGTTTGTTACAGTTTATTTTTTACGTCAGAAAATGTTTGACTTTTACACAAGTGAAGTTCAAGACCTATAGTGATTTGACCAGAACTAGGCCTTAGTATATAAAGTGTATAAAACTTCCGGCCATATGATCAGTCTTAAGTGAAACTTTTTTGGCTGAAAAGGGAGATTCATTTTAAAAGTTCAGTCTTGTATAAAAAGTAATCAAAGAGAATGATGATAATATAGTCTTTTCAATTTTAAAGTAAAAATGAGTCCCTGTAACTTCTCATGAAGTGTTTCAGTCTTAAGTGGCAATGTGAGATAAAAAAAAAAAAACAGCTTACAGGTTAGACCATCAACAGTGTTCACACAGTAATTGTTTACAGATCAAACTATTACAGGTCATAAACCAGTTATCAGAACTCTAGTATGCAAAAATGTTCTCTGTTTTGTGGCCCAGCTTGTCCAGATTTGGCAGACAGGCATACTGGATCATTGGCGGAGGACCACACAGGACAACAAGGACATCATTGGACGGAGCGGGGAGGTGGTCCTTGATCATGTCATAGGTCACAAACCCTGAACTATAGTTCCAATCTAAAAGACAACACAAGAGAGTGGAGAAAGATCAGCCTTTAACTTCGGAGAAATGGATTTCTAAAAATTTGCAGCTCGATGTTTTATCTTCACAAAGCTGTTCACAATAAAACCTCATCGTTGAAGAAGGGCTCCCATCCTCCTTCTGTGACAGTACAATGGGCAGGATTTACCCTTCTACCTATGTTGACAAGGTTAAACTGCTATGTTTCTGGCCTATAGAGAGAGTTAAAACTGCCATTCTCCTTTTTACGTAATCTTAAAATGCAAAATATAAAAAAACACCATGTGTTCACTGCTTATAAAACATCTTTATTCCTTTGTGCCTCAGCAGCAGTTAAAGAAAGAATGAAATATGTAATAAAGTCAAATAAACCAATCATGAAAAACTTTTTTAACTTGAGCTTTCATCCTGGAATCATTTTTCTTTTCAACACATCCAAATAATGACACTTTTACGAACAGCAAGAAGACCTCTTCTAATGAAAAACGATGAAGTGCTGATGTGTTTCTATTCTGTTTGAAACTAATGATATACAAGGAGGAATACGAGCAGCGTTCAAGGCCTTCACAACAGAGATTATGTAACAATATTATGCTCATTAATTTCCTCTCGCTTTAAGGATTATGCAAAGGAAGACATGAGCGTTTTGCTAAGCTATGTAACACCTTGTTGAGAGTATCTCCCTCCTTGGCCTGCAGGGATTTTCCTTCAGCTGAGGAGTCTTTGTTTGGTTTCACACTCTGAATATTCAGCAGGGAGCCAAAGGACCGGGCTTTTAAACTGATTTATTCAGCTCCATTTAGCCATACTGCACTAATACTGACACGTTTGGAATATTCTGTGTGGAAACATTACAAATTTGGATATTGGAAAAAAGTGTCCCATACATCCCACTTGATGATCAAATTTATACATTGTAATGTTTTGTTTTATTTCTATTCCAAAATGATTTTAATCAGCACTGATGACAAATGTAAATTTCAAGGACAGAAATCAATTACAAAGTTTTCTCTCTATGATAATAATAGGCTGAATGCTCAAAACTAACCCAGGTTTTCCTTATCCTAAATAATTATTATGTAATTAAGCCTATGAGACATTGTCCCACATGCTACAGATCATAGTGTTATTTGGTTTATGAGGTTGTAGTATAGGGTCCTGTGAGGATTTTTTGTGTTGTGTTGATTTTGGCGCCCCCTGTACCTTGCCTTGTACTGTACATACATAGGTAGCATTATATGAAAAAAGTCTTCCATTCTTTATTTTAAAAAATCTAACGTGCAACCCACGATGAATTATTAACAGGCTGTTATCAAGCTTTTAAATTCCTTGTCTGACACCCATCCTGCAGTAGAATTGACAGGCATATAAAATATCTATAAAGAAATAATCCATCTTGTCTTTGATGGTCTCTCTTGCTTTAGTGGGTCATAAAGAATCACAAGTATTAATTTCATTCTGTTTTATTAGCAGCCAAAAGCTTTGACATGAATAATGCTATTGCTACAGTCTGCTGTGATGTGTTAACTGTTAATGTTTTACACTCTGAAAGGTCCAGTGATCTTTTAAAGCTGGATTAATCTGTTTTTATTTAATGCCAATAGGGGGCAGAACTGCAGTTTGATAAAAACAAAAAAATTGGCTAACCAGTCAGCAAGCTATCAGCTTTATCTAATTAAAGACATCCAGCAGCTAGAGAGCAAAATTAGCTTATTTTTACACTTATATGGTTTTGGTAACCTGATGAGTCAAACCTCAAATGTCTCCGGAGTCTCTTTACAGATCTTGTCCTGTACATGTGTAGGAGTTTTCTTACAATAAATCTCATCCTGTTTACTTTTGACAGTTTCACCCACTGTGAATATTTCATTGTGAAATGTGAAAAAAAAAAAGAAGTTCCTTCAGTGTGCTGTAAGTTTTTGTATCTGACCCCAGCGCAGGGCTGCAGTTACAGGCATTAATCCATACAATATTTAAATAGTTAATCTTAGTGCTATTGGTCTTGTTTTATTTCTTAGGTCATAAAGAGACATTTCACTCTGTATCATAAACAAGTTAAATTCTCCTCACAGGGGCGTTTTTGAAATCAGGGCCAAATTACACAATCTTTTGTAATTTGAAGAAATGTCCTCCTTACCCTGCGGAGGTTTGTCCAGCGTGAACCAGAGTTTAACTCTGTCAGGATGGTTCTTCTGCACCTCCTCCAGCTCCTCCCTCAGCAGGATATCCTTCTCAGTCTGAGAGGGAGTAAGGAATATAGATTTGATTTCTTTTGAGAATTTTATTTATGTACAATTATACACCTCAACAATAAGATTTCCCACGGCAATATGCCACAAAGAACAAACCTGGTTGGCAAATATGAGGGAGCACTTGGTGTTGTCAGTGGGGTCTGCTGTGATGCTGCGGATTAACTGCAGCATAGGAGTGATACCTGTGATGGAAAAAGACATTAAAGGTAGTCTCAGAGGATGGTTCTTGTCTTGAGTGTATTATTGCAAAGATTTTTTCTAAAAGAAAAAATATATTCTCAGCAGGGAAGCTGCAAATAAAATATCATCAAATGGTTCTAAAAGTGAGATGACATGACAACTTGGGTGCCATTTATATGTCATCAGAGTATTATTATAAGTCAAATGCCGTACTCAAACAATTGTACTATTTTACACAGTCTAGTTATACAGCAGGTATGGTGTGATGTAAGGTATCAAGATTAGTGAGTTGAATTAAAGAATGACCTCTATTCTCAGTGATAAGAGTTTTATTTTTGCTGTGATTTCAGCAGCTTCTGTGATGTTCCCCTGAATATGTACAAATGTACATTAGAGTGATTAAAAAGTAACAGAAATGTCAATGAACCTGTTCCACCAGCAATCATTCCGAGGTGCTTGAATTTCCGAAGGTTTGGTTCTGACTTCTTGTCTGGTCGGATGGAAAACTGTCCTGATGAAGAGAGAACCAGTCTCAGTAAGATTTATAGAAGCCAACACAACTCAACTTATTTTATACCACAGTGACATCTGCTGGCAAATGTCTTTCTTATTGGTTTCAGACACAAACAACATACCATTTCCCTTATACACCAGCAGTCCATTCGGCCCTCTGAAGTCAATAGTTTCTCCTATAGACATGTTGTCCAGGTACTGAGACATCTTTCCTCCCTCTGGGTAGGAGGGGTGGGTGTTCTTGTAGTACACCTGGAGAAGATAAAACAATTTTCTCTCTTATTTTAAGCTGATTGTTATTGCCTCAACTGCACCACCTTTTCCCCAGTTAGGAAATAAGGGACATGAGTGTTGAAATTAACACTGACTTATTATCACAATATAACACGTCATAAGCAAATGTGTTGGCAAATAATATCTTATTTACATATTGTGAAGGAACAGAGCAGTAATGAATTTCCATCAGTCAAGTGTCCTGGTCAAATATTCAGCCGTACGCCCTGTTTTCGTCAGTAGGACTCTAGGGGAAATTAACTGGTTCTGGTTCTGATTATTTACTTAAAGCTCCAAGTTGTTCACCTGCTGGTGGCTGCATTTGACTGTCTGCTGTTAAATACTCTGCAGAAAGTGTAAGGTGGATTGTAAACTTTAGTTGGTATACTGTATTTCTTCGAATGTCATGCACTTGAATCTAGTCAATCAAGTTAGTCACAACATCATTTCACAGACTGGACAAGAGCTGCAAAGTGTCTGGCCCACATGTGTTATGAATGGCTTATTAACATTTGTCCTGACAGATGTCATAGCCTTTTGGAAAGAAAGAAAGTAATTACTTTTTATAAAGAAGTACAAAACCATCAAGGAGTATTTTTTATGACATCTAATCTGTAAGGCTTAAGTAAATGACTTATTAGCACTTCTTATCAACTCTTCTTGAATAGTTCATACTGATCTACAACCTACAGTTATGCAAACAGCCAAAAACAGTAATGCTGTTTTTTTACTCCCAGAAAGTGGTTCATGTTTATTAAGATTCATTTGTATGTGTATTAAAAAGAAAGAAAAAGTAAGGAGCCCCTTAAGTTCGAAAAAGTAAAAAAAAACAACCTCTTGTGCACACAATATATTAACTTGTGGTAACAAGATATTTTTATTTTACTTTCTGGGACTTCAGGGGCTCCGTAAAAAAGTGTTATGTATAACTGACGAATTAAAATGTTTTGATTATTGTGCTAAATGTGCTTTGAAAGGATGGACATTATTTTGTCTTCCATGTGTTCATGTGTTTTTGTTAGCTTATTACATGTGATCAGATTTATTTTTATTACAGTATATAATATACATTAATTTGTTTTGTTTTTTTGTGCTTTTGGTCAGTATTGTGAATTACCTTCACCACAAGGTCTACATAACCCTGGTCTTCATCACAGGACACTGGAGTATAGGCTCTGACCACCAGACTGCCGCTCACCTTGGCTGACAGGTACACATGCTGACCTGGAGCAGAGGACAGGGCAGCGAGAGGTCAAGGGGTTGATTTGAGAAAATAAGAGAATAAAAAAATAAGTTTGTAAGCATGATAGAAACAAGCTGTAGCTTTTCTTTCACCACTTAAGTGGAGGAGCTTGCACTACTACTTAAAGTTGTGAATGATTCTCTGACAAACCAGCATATGCTATATTTGGAGAATAGGAATTTGAATTGCTTCGTATCTTAGTTGTAGATGAATGAATGGATCTATGACAAGTATCTTTTATTCCCATTTATTGCTTTACACCATCCTAAAAATCATGGATCAAGTCAGGTCAACACAAGGCCTGAGGGGCTGGTGATTCATCAGAGGTACAAAGTCACATTATAAGACTGCCTCTCATGCATTAGTGTGCAAACGTGTGCTTCACACCCGCATACTTGGAAACACCTTAAAACACTAGAGAAAAGTGTTTCTAGTTCTCTTTACTTTACTAGAAAAGTAAAGTAAAGAGAGGGAAGATGTTTCATTACCTACTGGTAGTCCAAGGATGTTATTTGCAGATGGAAGTCCAAACCGAAATTTCTTTGTGTCATGGCTGATTTCCTGTACATAAACAAGACATTTTTTTCAGACTGGGTTAATTATTTTTGTGTGTTATAAAAAACATCAAATTACTCTAACTTGATGAAGTTTCAAGCCGGAGTGAGACTCTCCATACGGTACAGCAGGGTGTTAGAAACTAGATTAAAGGAAAATTCGTATTAAATTAACATCACATTATTTTATGCAAACATTAAATGAATGACTATGTTCTTTGGATCATCTGTATCAGCAGAGACTTTGTTTCTGTTGAGAGATGCTTGAGTTTGAATCAATCAATCGAACTGTGTTCAAACACTCAATTAAATTCAGTTCAGTTGACCTCCAGAAATGCTGTAAATGCCAGATAAGACAAGAGGAAGTTCAGAGAAAGAGGATATAAATATGGGCATCAATGGTTAATGTGTCCAATGCTGAATGGTACCTGTTGCTTTATTTGTCCTTGCACAATAACAGTAAAATGAATAGGGCTGAACTGTTTAACTTTTTATCATTTTAATACAGGGTAAAAACACAAACATGACTACAGATGGTGTCAGATCTCATTTAGTCCAGCCCATTAGACTTTGTACAGCATTGTTAATCTTTTTGAATATAACGTCTCTGTACCAACAGATTAAAATGTCAATGTGTCTGCAAAACAAAAGTCTTTGTCAGGTGTGTGTCCTTATGCTGTCTACCTGTTTGTGTATGAGGGGGAGGGGATATTTGACAGTAGAATCCTGCAGAGTGACGGGCAGCTTCTTCTTCTTCTCTCCTGCAGAGCCTCGTAGCAAGAAGTACAGTGCAGACACAACCACCACAGAAACAGCCACCGCCACCGGGATCACCTGTAACACAAATACCAAGTACAGCTTGGACATTAAGAATATAAAAAGCAATAATGCATTATGAATTACTTATAATACATGACAGTTATACTACTTAGAATAATGAAAGAGCATACTTATTCAATACAAACTATGTAGTGGAAATATTTAATAAGTAAGTAAAGTCAAAGTTCATTCTTACCAAGCTCTGATCCATAGTTGTAGCTTGTAACAACCACTACCTCAATACGAGAGACCAGAGTCCACACATGCAGTCCCTCTGTCTCTCTCTCCTACTCACACAGGGCTTCCAAAAGGGGTGTGGCTTTCAGCTAGGGGTAAGGGGACACAAGGTCCGAAGCACCAATAGAAAGACAGGTCCTGTTATGACGCTGCATAGTACAGAGGTGGTGTTCATGCAGTGAGGAGCAGAGCACTGACATCACACCACTGAGAGAGGGAGGGGAGATACAGCAGCAGATAGATTACGTAACACTGGAGCTGCACAGCTCCTCCAAGAAAGGAAATATTTGATCACAGAGAAAAATTGACAAGAAAGAGCATTCTCAAAGGGAAAATCTTATTAGATTTAAAAAAAAAAATCTGTATTTATGTTTCTACGACAATGCTATGATAAGAAAGTCTGACTTAAAGTTAACAGGCAAGCTTATTCAATTTCAATTCAATCCCATATTTATATTGTCATAAGGTTTTTTTTGTTTTTGTTTTTTTGGGTGTGGGGAGGTGGAAACAGTTCTAACAGTATTACAAGTATTACAGAAGAATGTTGACATCTAAAGAACTTTTTAATGACTAAATCTATGATATGAAACGTCCTTCCTGCTTGATCTTGTACTGAGCTTCATTTTAGGTTAAATCAGGCAGCAGCCAAGACTATTAAGGACTCCTTCAAATACCTTGTTGTGACTATTACTCGGTCTGGAAATGCTGTCTCACCCTAACTTTCAGTCAACCTACCACAGGCTAAGTGCTGGAGCTGAGGCGTGTTTAACCATTTCACGCTGCTGGTCACTACTACATTTCTGTTAATGCATGGGTTTTGATGAAATAGTTTCACATCAGCCACTCCATTGGACTTAAGCAAGGAAGCCCATATACTGCCCCCCCCCCCCCACTGGCCAGCAGGTGTAAGTGTAGCAAAAATGTTTTCAAAATCAAGATGGCCTAAGAAAAGTCACAAAAGCCATGTTATTCAGGAATGTCTTGCAAATCTTGTTCTTGTTATTCCAGAAAAGCCTTGCAGGTGACATTTTCTTTGAAACATCAAGTAACTACTAAGGAGAAATGTTAATTTAAAAAAGTGTTCAAGAAAGTTGAAGAAACCAGATGGTTAATTGTGGTTTAACCTTCTTTATTGTCAGAACATGACAAACTATACTAAGATTTCAGTGTCATGAGCACAGTGCACGGTGCTGGAAAAAGCTGATGTGACAGTTTGCTGCTGGGCAGTAACACTTACTGGCCCAGTGCTTGCTGAGGGTCCACTAACACTCGTTTGGACGTTTGGTCATTTCTTTACTTCGTTGTGTTCTAACAGGTGATATTGTTTCAAATGGTTGAAAAGGTTTGTGGTGTTGCCCGTTTTAGCCTCACGTCTTCGGGTGTAATCCTAGGTTTTAATCTATCAAACATTTGTTATATTTATGTTGGGAAAAATGATATTGCGATAATTCATTATTCAAATTATTTATTAATTATCGTTTAATCGCCCAGGCCTAGCTACAATAAGACATGAACCTCCAGCAGATTCATTTGACCTTTACATGCTTTACCGATAATATTTAAATTAATGTGCAACTTGACCCCCTAACCCTCCTTTCATGTCCCCGCTTTTTGTAAGTCTGTGTGTCTTGTCTATTGTCTGTATTCTTGTTTGTTGTTGTTCTTTTGTACTCACCTGTGCTCACTTCTCGACTCATGTTGTTATTGTTATTTTATTTTTGTTACTTTTATTTTACAGTTCTCATGTGGTGTTTGTGTATGTTTTTTTCCCACACCACTGATGTTCACATTCATTTCTGTATCTACCTTTATGGATGTATTGGCTCAAATATTCCTTTGTGCCTTTTTATTGTTATGTGAACGTGCATCCAAGAAAACTCTACGAAAAACTTCAAGAAAATCGGGCAACAGCCATGGGAAACATGTCAACAATGGATTTATTTAACTTTCTAAAAGAAATAAAACTATATCTATGACTGTTGAATTGATGTGACAAACCCAAAAGAAACCCGATAGTTATCCTTATCATAGTTTAACACAGCAATTTACTGCCAGTGTTATGCTCTTGGAAATGTGTCTTTGTACAGAAGTCCTCTTCCTGCAGTTTAGGACAAGGCTCCTGAGGAATCTCCGCTGTAGTCTTCATCATCAAGGCTCATGTCCATAGGTAGTCTGAGATCATTGGATGTTTTCTGGTCCTCATCACCCATAGAGGTCAGGGCTCTGCTGCTGGACTGCTGCACAACCGGGTTTGCTGGATCCATGAAAGAGATCAATGTAAAATTATGAAAGAAGTTCTGTACAAAAACACCTGTTGCTTCCTCAAAATACACCGGACAGGATAAGGAATGACTCTTATCATACCTTTATTATTATTATTATTAGGAGTTGTAGATCTCAAACACTGGACGCTGAATACTTTATCACCCCTGAACTTTGACTGCAAAATTTAGAGGTAGCTTTGTTTAGTTAGTACACAAGCTTTTATCTATTCATGCCAACTGTTATTGTTCTGCATAAACCTGAGATGCAAATCAGGAGTCTTAGAAAGTCTCTTTGACTTGATAACGGTCAATGGACTTGAGCTTGTATAGTGCTTTTCTTCTCTTCTGACTACTCAAAGCGCTTTTACATCGCAGGTCACACTATTCACACACTGGTTGCAGAGGCTGCTATGTAAAATGACCATCAGAAGTAACAATCCCATTCATACACATTCATACGCCGCCGACGAAGCAGCGGGAGTAACTTGGGGTGAAGTGTCTTGCCCAAGGACACATCGGACATGTCGTCAACTGAGCCACAGCCGCCCACAGCTTGTGACACAATTTGTAACTCAAACAATCTAATATAATATATAAGAAGTATATAACATGTATAGTGGTCAGAAGAAGACATCTGTATAACACTGAAAGTCTGCTCTGTCTGACAATGTGGCACTTATGAATGTATGCTGCACTGTACTGATTCAATATAATTCAATATACTTTTCCACTGCTTCGCGGATGACACCCAGCTCTACCTCTCCAGCAAACCAAACTCCACACTTCCACCTTCCTCCCTCACCTCCTGTTTATCTGAAATAAAATCCTGGTTCACCTCAAACTTCCTTAAATTAAACAGCAATAAAACCGAGATCCTTCTCATCGGCACTAAATCCATATTATCCAAAGTTGGCAGTTTCTCCCTCACTATTGACAGCTCCTCAGTTTCCCCCTCCCCTCAGGTTAAGAGTCTGGGTGTCATCCTTGACAGCACACTTTCATTCCAATCCCATATCAATAACATTTCCCGGTCTGCATACTTCCATCTACGAAACATAAACCGACTCCGCCCCTCCCTCACCCCCCATACTGCCTCCATTCTTGTCCACAGCCTTGTCACCTCCCGGATTGACTACTGTAACTCTCTCCTCTTCGGCCTCCCTCATAAGTCCCTCCACAAGCTCCAACTGGTTCAAAACTCTGCTGCCCGGATTGTCACCAAAACCCCCTCATTCCATCACATCACCCCCATCCTACAGCAACTCCACTGGCTCCCGGTTAAACAAAGAATCACCTTCAAACTCCTCCTGTACACCTTCAAGGCCATCCACAACCTCGCCCCTCCATATCTATCTGACCTCCTTCACGTCGCCACTCCAGCCCGCTCCCTCAGATCCTCCTCCTCCATCCACCTCACTGTGCCCTCTGCACGCCTCAGCACCATGGGGGGCAGAGCTTTCAGCCGCTCTGCTCCCCAGCTCTGGAACTCTCTGCCACCGGACATCCGCAACATTGACTCTCTCCCCATCTTCAAATCCAGACTCAAAACCCACCTGTTCAAGATCGCCTTCTCACTCTAAACCATATCACTGCAAATTACTCTGTCCGTTACACTCCATTTTATTTATTTCATCGTATACTGATCATTGTGTTTTTAAAATGTTATTGTGGTTTTTAATGTTGATTGTTGTACAGTGTCCTTGGGTGTCCTGAAAGGCGCTTTTAAATAAAATGTATTATTATTATTATTATTACTGTACATTGAACACAAAACATTGAGAAGGAAACAGGCACAAATTTTGATTTGTATAAGCCTTTAAAGACAGGTGGATTACTGACATGGTGGCTTCATGCATTCTTTATTGCCAGCTCCAGGGCTCTGCTATGTGAAGGCCTTTTGGCACATTCTGACTTGTGAAATTGGGACAAAGTGCAATAAAAACATTGAAACATTAACAATGGCTCTGCTCCATCTTGTGTCCCAATAAGCCAGTAAGAGAGCAAGTGCAAGAATTTAGCCCTAGAAATTCTGGGCCCGAAATACACACGTGCACAAACAGGACCTATGGACATGAGTTAGTGGAGAGATGTCAGAGTGGGGCTGCTACCAGAGCTGTTGGGGGTTCGGTGCCTTGCTCAAGGGTATCCCAGCAGTAACCTGGCACCTCTCCAGTGACCAGACCAACTTCCATTTTTGGTTCGCAGTGGGACTTGAACATGATCCTCTGGTTTCCAACCAAAGTCCCTACAGACTGAGCTACTGCCACCCCTAAAAGATGTATATACTCCTTTTTTTCTGAGCTCTACAGAGAACACTTACATTTAGGTACCAGCCTCACAAGAAATATACTAAGATTCTTGATTATTTATGATCATGATCAGAGAATGCATGCAGAAACACATTTATTAGAGTCACTTCAGGTAGCAATAATGTTATAAAGGATTTTTCTTCCTTTACCACAACCCAACAGACGATCTGACGATCTGTAAAACAACAGAGCTTCATTAACATTTTAAACTCTTAACAGAGCTGTTCTAATATTAATAAGATTATACATTAAAGCTTGTCAGGAAAACTTGTAGATGTTTCATCACTGGTTTCACTTCAATTCCTATAAACTGTCACCAGAGGGAGCTCTTCACCTAAAAATAGTGTAACACCTTTTACACAGAATCCCAAAGTTATTTCCATGTAGCTTGGATCAAGTTGTTGTAAAGTAAAATTGTTAGGAGATCACCCCTGTGGCAAATTAAATTAATGTTCATATCCTAAACAACCACAAAGACCTCATCTTGCTCTTTCCCGTGGCAGCTAATGATGGTGGATGAAGTTAGGACCAATACTCCCCGATAACAACTGACCACTAACTAACTAGTCTTTCCAATTCACCAACTCATGCCATGTTTGGGTAAAACACATTAGCAGTGTGGCCATAACATTGAATATATTGCTTTCTCATGTGACATTCATATCTACCTGTTGGATGCTCTATGTGTTGTGTTCACTGACACTCTGATAGGCTGGTAAAACAGAGAACCGATGTTTTTTGTTTGGCCATGCTTTTCATTTAAAGCTCCTGTCAGGAGTTTTAGCTGGTTATGAAACAGACTGAAATTGATACTGATGTCACTACGTGACTAACAAAAGCAAACCATACCATCAGCATAAAGATACACTATTCGTATAGACTGAAGATAGACTGTTTATGCAGAAACTGCTGCTGTGGGGTCAGGACTAAAATGATGATAAGTACCCCTTCGTCCTGGGCCAAAATCAATATAGATTGAGTAACCGACAGGCGCCATAGACAAATAGTCTTGTTTTGGTAAGATCCTTTCATATTTAATGATTATAATCTTTCTGAATTCAAAAAATGTGTGGAAACAGCTGATGTATTTTGCCAAATTCTTATAGTAATAAT